>AWVV02001750.1:0-12322 GCA_000500205.2 Phytophthora lateralis | reverse complement strand
CATTGTTAAAAGCGCTTGTGTCCTATATTTTTATGGCTCTTTGTGAACGTGTAAAGCAGCTCGCCGTTGTGGTGCTCGACCAGTTCCGCTAGTAAGTTGACGCCTTCCAGAACTCGTCCTTCCGTCTGCAGGGCTACAAGGCCAACCCGGTGAAGGTGCAGTAGTACAGCACCAGCAAGGAGGAGTACAGAAGCTACGGTAGCAGAGAGCAGGCAGCAATCGATGCTGATTTGGCATCGGTTGAAGCTGCAGTCAGTCTAAAAGGCATTTTCTTCCATTGTTTTGTTGTATTTACTCCTTCTTGTGCAGATAACGCGCCACCTCCTCGTCGTTGCGGCCGAATCCCTGCAGGCGCAGCGACGAGTTCTGATACGCCAACATAGCGCCGCCCAACGTGCCGATGATGCCTGTGAACCACATTCCCGGGCGTGCCAAGCTGCGGTCCAATTGGCGAGCTGCAAGAAACGAGCAACAACTTAGGGACACGGACACCTCCTGGTCTAATGGCTCCACGCACCGACGACGTATCCGAGCGGGAAGGATGCGACGCCCACAGCTGCGCTCTGGACCAGGTCCGCCTGGCTCACGTTGTCGCGCACCTGCTGGAAGGTAGGCTCTCTGTAGATCACGGGGAAGCGCGGCACATGCGGGTCGTGCAGCTGCGGCCGCTCGCGCGCCATCTCCTTGCCGTTCACTAGAGGTGGCTCTATTTAAAATACGTTTTTATTGGCTAAAAACGTCCCCGCGAGGGCACATTCAGCAGGACACAGTTTTCCCTTCTCAAACAGAATAAACTCCTCTCCCTGACTGGATCAATCATATCGCAGCAGGCCTAATCAGAACGTGACGAAGAAGGACAGCAGACAGCATGGACGAAGTGTACGCCATCAAGCAGTCGCAGTTCCTGGGGAAGACCCTGCGCTACGTGTGCCAGAACGCCAACGGTCCGTGCCCGCTGCTGGCCATCGCCAATGTTCTGCTGCTGCGGGGGCAGCTGACGCTCGAGGGAGTTGTGGAGGCCCCAGGCTTCGTGAGCGCCCAAAACCTCATGCGTCTCGTCCACCGTCGACTGCTGGACACGAATCCGCCGGTGAGAAGCGCCACTTGATTGGCTGGGGAGAGGGAGACTGACGGTTGTGTGCTGCAGCTGAGCAGTGCCAGCGAGTTGCAGCGACTAACACAGGAGAAGACGCTCGAGGACGTGACCGAGCTGCTACCCAGTCTCTTGGTGGGTCTGGACGTAAACGTTCGCTTCCACAAGTGAGTAACAGCCAGCAGGTGGGAGAAGAGGATGAAGAGCATTGACAGGTTGTTGGTTGACTGCAGCATCACGGACTTCGAGTATACGGTGGCGTGTGCGGCCTTCGACATGTTGGACATTGTGCTGGTGCACGGCTGGCTTCTGGACGATCAGGACGACTCGACGGTGAGCAGATGAAGACAGTGGGGGGTCGGTTCTACTTGAGTCTGACGTGTTGCACTGTGTAGATGAAAGTAGTCGGGAACAAGTCCTACAACGAGCTGATCGAGCGCCTGGTGGATTTCCGAGGTGTGCTCATGACGGAAGAAGTCAACGAGAAAGCGGCGTCGGAGACGGAAAAGCAGACAGACGTGGAGTCTTTGTCAGATTTTCCAACAGGGCAGGAAGGAGAAGAGGAGGAGGTGAAGCCTGCTTCTCTTCCGTCACCACTAGCGACGCAGATGACTGGCTTCCAAAACCTGTCAATCGATGTCAACAGCGCGCCTGCGTTTTCCTCGGGAGTGGCTGGATCCCCGAACTCGACCACGTCCATGACGTCTCCGAAGAAGAGTCCGTCACAGCAAACAGTGCAGACCATGATGAAAGAGCGTCACATCAGCGATGCCGACGCACTTGACACAGCCACCACACTATTGGAGGAGGGTCCAGTGCTGGAGGAATTTTTCAACTCGACGGCTAGTCAGCTCACCTACTACGGACTGGTGAAGCTGCATGAAGGTGTCCGAGAGCGTCAGCTCTGCGTTTTCTTTCGCAACAATCACTTCTCTACGCTCCTCAAGGTACGGATAGAGAGGACTCTACTCGATTAGTTCCCTCTCTAACACTGTGCCCCTGTATCTGTACGTTAGTTTGAAGGCGCGTTGTATCTGCTGGTCACCGACGCAGGGTACCTCGACGAGCCCAGCGTTGTGTGGGAGCTGCTGAACGAGATTGATGGCGACACGGAGTATCTTGACTCACAGTTTCGGCCCGTGACTTCCTCCGAGCAACAGGAGAGTATCCTGACGCAGCAACAGCAGCAGCGGGAGAAAGATCAAGACGAGGAGGCAGAATTGCAGAAAGCTAGAGCGCTGAGCCTCACTGGATGTGTTTCGCCTAACACAGCAGGTCAGCAGCACACGACCAACCGCGGGGATACTCGGGGCGCCGAGCACACAATTCCAAACAGCGGACTATTCGGAGAATCGACCGAAGGGGGCGAGGAAAGTCTTGACCCGGACTACCTGCTGGCGCTGAAAATTCAGCGGGAAGAGGAAGAACGAGTGCGTGGTAATAAGCGGGTGTCGCCTCGTATTTCTCCTCGCCACCTACAGCCTATCGGATCTGATCGTGACGTTAGCACTAAAGAAACTGGCGATGACGGCTACGATCAAGACATGGAGGACGGTGACGACGAAAGGATGCGAAATGAAAGTAGTGGCCAGGACACTGACCGCGCTCGTGACACAAACGAGAACGATTTCATCCCCGTAACTCTCGATGGGGAAATGATGATCTCAGAGGAAGAACTGGAGGCCCAGCGACAGGCTGAGCGCTACTACCAGGAGAAAAAGCGACAAGTTGACGCACGGACTCAGCAGTACCAAATGGAGCAAGAGCGACTTCGCCAGCAGCAATTGCAGCAGCAGCAGCAGCAACAAAACCGCAGTGGACAACAGCGGAGGACGTCGGAAGGCAGTGACTGCACCATTTCGTGAGCACCTCATTGCGATCATGGTGCTTTCAAGGCATTGGCGACTGCAACGTGCCCTCTCAGCAGAAAAGTACAACACATCGCTCAAGAATTATAGATAAATACTTATGTCTTCCTTGTCATCATCGTACAGTCCTCGCTAGGAAACTCAGATCTTGATTCGAACCGATTCAGTCTCTAGCTCGACCTCCAACTCCACCTCCGGCTTGTCGTCTTCGAAAGTGCTCGATTGCTCGTTTCCGCTTGTTTGGTTGGCAGGCGTGGCGCTGGACTCCATGTCCTCGCTGATGTCCTTGATACTCGAACGGCTGGACGTGGTTGACGCCGACGAAATCTTAGCACAAGAGATCATCGATGAACGAGCATTGGTTGCTCCTGGATTCACCGGACGAACGTAGTCAAAGCCAGCAAAGTCGCGTTCAAAGCAGCTTGCGAGCTCTTCCGGCGCGTAGATTGTATGAGGCTGCTCGGTGAAGTGCGGGTCGAAGTTGGCGACAAGGCTGTCACCGGGAGGGCCCGGCACGAGAGGTGGCTCGAGCTGGCGCCTTAGGACCTGGTCCCAATTGACACCAGCGAAAAACTCGTGCGCTTTGATGTCTGCGATTCCTCCACGATAGCCGAGTCGGTCTTCCTGGCGCTTTTCAAGCAGCGCCACCAGCAAGCTCTTGAGTTCGGGTGACATGTTATTCGGATAGCGCACAGGCTGGTACAAGATTCGCTGGTGCGTGCTCTTCTGGCTGGACTGGGGGAGGTAGAATGGCGGGTACCCGGCACGCAACTCGAAAAGGATGCAACCAAACTGCCACAAGTCGACAGGTAGACCGTGGCCGCCAGGATAGCGGCCCACCATCTCCGGCGGCAGGTATGTGTCGGTGCCGCACATTGTCTTGGTGCGTCCAGTTCGCGACTCCAACCGCTTCGCGAGTCCCATGTCCGCCAACTTGATGTGACCCTCGCTATCCAGCAGCACGTTCTCAGGTTTGATGTCTCGGTGCAAAATACACATGTTGTGCATGTGCTCGAGCGCCAGCAACAGCTCCGCGGCGTAAAAGCGCACCGCATCTTCCTTAAAACTGCCTCCGCTGTTTTGCATGTGCAGGAAGAGGTCTCCGCCCTGCATGAACTTGGAAATAAGGAACACGGACCGACCTCGAGCCAGCGCGTAGTCCAACCCCATCACGAACGGGTGATCTCCTACCCACTCCATGACAGCTCGCTCGGCAAACACCACCTTTGCCTTCACCTGACCCAACTTCATCTCCTTGATGGCGTACAACTGCCGATCCACAGCGTACGACGACAAAATCACTCGTCCGTAATGGCCCCGACCGAGCAGTTTGAGCGTTGTGAACTCGCTCAACGCTGGCATGCGGTGCTGCACCGCGGCAGCCTGGCACGCGAACTTGGCGCGGTCCTTTTCCGTGTCGGCAGCGAAGTAGATGGAGCCTTTGCCCGACTCGGGGGTGATGCAGAACACGTATCCGGCAGAATCGTCATCGATGAGCTTGATCTTGCAGTTCTGCAGGTTCAAGTATTTGAGCGTGTGCTGCTGCCAGAACCCGGGAACCCCGGCGTCCTCCGGCTTGGTAGCTCGGTAGTAGACCAGGAACGTCGACTTGATCATGGCGCAGTACTTGTGCGAGCTCCACACAGGCAGCAGTTGCCGGCGCTTGCGGAACAGGTTGATGAACGTCGAGGGGAGCGAGTTGAGAAACCGCTTCGACTCATCGCTCAGCACCGAGTCCTTGCGCTGGAAGAGCAGCACCATGATGCTTGGGTTTGGCGCTTGCAGAGTTAAAACCGAAGGAGTCTCCCTTGCAACGACTGAGGAACAATAGAGAAATGAAGCCTCTGTCGGACGAAGGAAGCGCAGCACCCGATGGGGTCAGGCAGCTATTGCCAAGTGACGGAGATAGACACGAGTCTTGCCAGGTGCTTCACTCGATTGCTGGTCGACAACTATGAATAGCGGAGTGCTGGCTTGGGACGAGCGATGCTAAAGAAAACCAGAAAACGGTTAGCAGCATAACGTCGTCTGCGACAGCAACTCAACGCTCAAGCGTTTCCCAAAAGCACCAACCATACGACGCGAACGCGACCAGGACTTGAAGCTCGTGAGTGAGAATACTCCATCAGTTCTAAACCCATCCACAGTGATCACGGGAACAGGTTAGTCAATCAGGTGGCGGACAAAAGATCGGGAGGAGGGTGGACACGGTGTTGGTCGAGTTACGCTTGTGAGATTGACCTCAGGTACGCTAGGTGCACGCCAGCGCACGCAGCCTTCTACTTGTCCTCCTTCTTTTCCTCGTCGCCATCTTTCTTATCGTCCTTCTTAGCCATCTGAGCCATGGCGGCCTGGATCTTCGGGTCGTTCGGGTCCACGCCAGGCAAGCCTGACAGCAGCGAGTTGACGAACTTGGGATCCATGAACGGCAAGTTCGATGCCGGTGCCGGAGCCGGAGGTGGTGACGACGTGGCCGCAGCTGCTGCAGTCGTGGCCGTTGACGTCTGTGCTGATTGCTTGGGCTCCGCTTGCGATGCCGCGGCTTCAGTCGCTGATACAGCAGGCTCTGGGGTGGGGGCTGCGGCAGGGGCAGCAGCGGATTCCGCTTCAGCCGCGCGCTTCTGGGCAGCCTCCTGGCGTGCGCGCTCCTCTTCCATGGATACACGGAGGGCCTAGACAAGAGCACAACGTGCGAAACAGTTAGTACTAGCCTTTTCCCGTCTTTGCATCAAGACTTCGTACGAGCGCCAATTCGGGGTCCATGCTCGGGTCCACGCCGCCGTACTCAGAGAACGCATCGTTACCGCCGCCTCCACTGCTGGCAGCAGCCGCTGCGGCACCATCGTCTCCATGCAGCACCGGCGAGGACACCAACACGTCCGAGGGCAGCACGCCCGCCGGCACCGTCACCAGGTGGCTGTTGTTGCTGCTGCTAGCTGCATCCACGAAGGCCTGCAGCTTGGCGGCGTTGGCGTCCAAATCGCCCATGCTCACCACGTCCACAGCAATCTGCAGTCAATAAGCCACAGTTTAACACCCAGCCACGACAATTCTTTGCCAGCCCCTGCACGCACGTTATTCTTCTTGAGCAGCTTGCCGATCTTGGTGAGCTGCTTCTCGTCCTCCTCGATGGGCGAGCCGATAAATACCACCACGCGCTGGCCGCCAGTCTTGTTGCTTCGGTGCTTGAGCGCCAACTGTGCCACTTGAATGGCGTTGGCCAGCTTCATGGAGCCCCCGATCTGCACGCGGTGGATGGCGCTCAGCAGTGTACCCATGTTGTCGGTGGGAGACGCCAGCACCTGAATACTGCGAGCGTCGGGACGTCAGTCGTCTGCGGTCAATTGGGAGGGTCAAATGGAGCATCTCCTACCTCTTGCCGGCCATGGCCAGCACGCCCACAGTGCTCTCCGGGTTGGCCTGCGTCTTAGTTCCGCACAGCAGGTTGGCGGCATCGTGTTGCGCCTCCAGACGCGAGGGAATGTAGTCGCCATTGCGCATCCACTCCGAGTTGTCCAAGCTGCACGTAAAACGATGGGAAAAGAGAGTTCAGCGGTGAGAATTACGTGGTTAGATGCGAAAGGGAGAGGGGCTCCGTATGCAAGTGCAAAGGAGGAGGAAGCAGCTCTGTAGACGCACCAGATCATCGTCGATTCGAGCGGCATCTTGACCTTCCTGGGGGTCTTTTGCGCTCTGAAAGTGAAGAAGATCGGCGTTTCTGAAGCGGGGGGATTGCAGAAGAGTGACAGCGTCCTCAGCCACCCGTTTTATGTACCTGGTATATTCGGAAGTGACGCGTAAGTAGTCCGCTGTGGTGCTCTAAAACTGTATTGACAAGCATGTCGTCGTCGGCGCAGTCGGACAAGACGAAGCGCCACTGGCGGGTGCTGCGCAATGCGTTGATGCGCTCCACGAGCAGTGGACCTCCATCTACTGCAGCAGATGCAACTGGATCGGCCACTGCGTCCTCCATCGCCACTGAATTCTTCCCGCTGTACCTGGAGCGACCTGTTGACACTGCGCAAGTGCAGATCCGCTCGCCGGCCCAAGAAAACTTCGCGTGGATGGCGTACGACTTACCAGCGGCTTCTAATACGCATACAGGGATATCGACGACAGTTTACGTGCATGAGAAGCGCAAGGGCGTGAAGCACGTGTCCATTGCGGAGCTGCTGAGCCACAAGGTGAACGAGGGCGTGGACAACACTGGCAACATCCGCATGTGGCCGTCCGAGCAGATCCTGCTGTCCTACATGCTTTCCAGTGACGTGTGTTCTCAGGTACAGCGGCGAGGCGGCGAGGATGGAGTTCCACTGCCCATCTCTTGCTGCGAACTGGGCAGCGGCATGGCGGGGTTGGCCAGTCTCGGACTGCTGGCTTGTGCAACGGTGGACTTGGAGCGTGTCGTGGTCACGGATGGCAACCCACTCTCCGTTAAGAACCTGCAGCTGTGCGTTGAAGAGAACACGACGAAGGACGCATTCTCAAGTCTCACACAAGACACCGACATTGCGGTGGAGCTGCTGCGCTGGGACCGCAACGCCACTCTGCGCGAGGACCTGCAGCAGCATTTCGACCTCGTGTTCGCCAGCGACTGTCTGTTCTTTGAGGAGTTCCACGAAGACCTCGTACACACCATCAAGGGTCTGCTGCGTCGCGGCTCAGGACGCTGTCTGCTCTTGCAGCCGAGCCGCAACGGTTCCATGGAGCGCTTCTGCGTCATCGCCGAGAATCAAGGCTTCACCGTTCACCGTTCCGAGTCGTATGACCCTGAGATCGTGCGCAAACATGCCAAGTACCAGCAGACTCGATCCGATTACGTGCCCGACGTGCACTTCCCCGTTCTCCTAACGCTCACTCTAGCAGATACATCCGCCAATCTATTTGAAGCTATCGTACGCTAAGTTCGTCTTAAGTTCGCAGGCTAAGAATGAACTCATTCGCCAATTTTGCGGCAAAGCTCCCGAGCCGCGAGTGTAAATGGCGCGTCCGTCGTCCGGCAACGTGCGTGTTAACTGCATGTCTCTCCTCCTGAATTGGGTCTCTAACTGCGTGAAATGGATCCTTCCTGCAGCATGAAATGGGCAACGTGCGCGTGTGCTGCCGCGTACGCCCGCAGAACGCCAAGGAGCTCACGATGACCAGCGCCCAGCGCTGCGTCTTCACGGTGGACAACAGCATCGAAGTGAAGGTGGGGGGCTACACGCTGCTCTATCGTGCAAGACAGAGGGGAAGGGAATGGCGCGAAAAGCTCACTTTACTCCGGAATTTTGTGTATTATTTTACAGACTAGCGATGGAAGTCCGCAGAAGTTCACGTTCGACCATGTTTTTGGGGAGGAGGATGGCCAGAAGTCCGTGTTTGAGAGCGTGGCGCTCCCAGTTGTCCAAGGTACAGCCTCGACCCAAGAACGGCTGGTAAGCTAGCTGCAGTTGCTAACCGATTTGTTGCTGTTTGCTGCTGCCAGATATCATGGACGGGTACAACGCTACCGTCTTCGCGTACGGTCAGACGTCGTCGGGTAAGACGTACACGATGGAGGGGGCCAACATTGACCACGACGAGCTGCGGGGTATCATCCCCCGCACCGCAACCGAGATCTTCAACAACGTCATGGCGGCGGATGAGAACATGGAGTTCATTGTGAAAGTGAGCTACATTGAGATTTACATGGAACGCATCCGTGATCTACTGGATCCGTACAAGTCCAAGGTGAATCTCCAGGTCCGCGAAGATGCACAGCGCGGTATTTTTGTGGAGGGCATGACGGAGATGTGTGTAACCAGCGACGAAGAGCTGCTGGCTGCTATGCGGGCGGGCGCTGCTAACCGCGCCGTGGCAGCGACTGGAATGAACGAGGGAAGTTCGCGAAGTCACAGCGTCTTCATGGTGACACTGTTCCAGCGGAACCTCGAGAATCAGGCTACTAAGGCCGGTAAACTGTATCTGGTCGATCTTGCCGGTTCCGAAATGGTGCGCAAGACTGGAGCAACAGGACGCCAGCTTGAAGAGGCCAAGACGATTAACAAGTCGCTGTCAGCGTTGGGCATGGTCATTAATGCGCTGACAGACTCGCATATAACCCACGTGCCGTACCGCGACAGTAAACTTACCCGAGTGCTGCAGGAATCGCTCGGTGGTAACTCGCGCACAAATCTTATTATCAACGTTTCCCCGAGCAGCTTCAATGCGTCGGAAACCATTTCTACGTTGCGGTTTGGTATGCGAGCGAAGTCCATCAAGAACAAGGCCGTGGTCAATGAGCAGCGTAGTGTCGCTGAGTACGAAGCACTACTGGCTGCAGCCGAAAAGAAAATTGCCAAGCAGCAGACGCATATCATCGCACTTGAAGCTCGGCTTGCAGGACGGGAAGTGGCTGGTGGGGAAGGAGATCTTGCTGGCATTGCAGTCATCTCAGTCTCGAATGAGACCCAACCAGCAGAAAGGGATGAAAACGCAGGCACCAGCGTTGGCGCCGCTGACATTGAGCTGGACTTGTCGGATGCTACGACCGCAGTATCCCCACCTTCGCCCTCGGCTCGTGCAGGTCGTGCGCTGGCCGAATTGCAGGAGAAGGTGACAGAACTAGAAGAAGAATTGATGGATGAGAAACAAGAATCGATGCGGCGTGGTGAGGAGATCCGCATGCTCACAGCTAAGTTAGAAGATCACATCCAGGCGCTAGAGACACAACGCGTGCTGTCTGAAGAACTGCAGCGAGTAAAGGAATTGCAGGAGAAAACCCTGGAAGAGAAGATCCGCCAGCGCGAGACTCTTTACTCTGAGCTGCGCACCGACTTCGATAGGCTCAACTTCGACCACAAGGAACTCCTGATTCACTCGGAGACGCTACAGAGTGAGTATGACGCACTACTGCAAGATACGCCAACTCAAGTTGGTGGTGGGAAGTTGGCGGCTGCTGCTGAAAAGATTGCCCATGCGGACCAGCAGTCAACAGAAGAGAAGCTTCAAAATACG
Organism: Phytophthora lateralis; assembly: GCA_000500205.2. Lineage (NCBI taxonomy): Eukaryota > Oomycota > Peronosporomycetes > Peronosporales > Peronosporaceae > Phytophthora > Phytophthora lateralis. The sequence goes on along the minus strand of AWVV02001750.1, from coordinate 2,383 downwards.
TCAGGCGAAGGTGCTGCAGAGGGTGAGCAGAAATCTGGTGATGAAGGAGACAAGGAGAGCACAGACGGCACGGAGTCACAGCAGTACCTCGACCTGAAGGCCAAGTATGCCGCACTGGAAGGAGAGCTGAGACAGTACGAGAAGGAGTACCTAGCATTGAAGCACACAACGGACCACGAAAAATCCCGTCTGCAGGAGGACGTGGAGCGCAAGGCGGCCCAGATCCGGGACCTTGAAGCGCAGGCTGATCGTGCTGGTGCTTCAACTGGCGAGGGCGGTTCAACACCCTCCTCGCCGACTGGCAGTAGTAGCAGCTCCAGTGGCATGTCGGCGCGCGAGCGGCAGCACATGCGCTCCATTCAACAGAAGCTCGAGCAGCTCGTTGCTGTCCACCGACAGTTACTGCGTAAGTATGCGTCCCTGGAACTGGAACTGTCGGAGGCCAAGAAGAAGTTGGCACTGCGCGACGACCGCATCAAGCAGGTGGAGGCGAACAACCGCATCATGGCCGGCAACATGCGGGCGCAAGCCGAGAAGCACGTGGAGGAGCTCACGCATCTCCGTGACCAGATCGCAGACTTCCGTGGCGCCCAGCGGTCGCACTTCGAGGCGCAGCTAAACCACACGAACGCTGCTCTCGTCGCTGCCATGGGAAGCGCCGACACGGGCGTGATCAAGACTCTTCGTGGTGGGTCCATCTACGGTGGCGACGGTGTAATTCGGCCGATCCGTGGTGGTGGTCGACGCAGGACCCAGCTGGGCGAAGCAGCAATGGGCACTGGGGGCTTCGTTACTGAAGTATCGACAGGTGCCGCCGACGCCGGCGTGCCCAGCTCGGGCTTCTTGACCCGCTTGTTTGGTAAAACCAACTAACTCAAGGAGAAGAAGGTTAAATGGTATCGACATCAATTGATGTTGGTCTCCTGGCTAGCAGCGACAGACGGATGAATAACCGAGTTGAATACTACTAAAACGCTGCTGCTCCTTCAACTTCTTAATTTAGCCATTTCAACTGAAATAGCTACACCTTTCCTTACAATTACCAAGTATATCCGTTTTCACAGGGAGCACATGACAATTCGTGGTAGTCAAGACCGGACAAGATGGCGGCCGTGTACGACGAAGTGGAGATCGAGGACATGGAGTTTGACGCGGAGGAGCAGGTGTATTACTACCCGTGTCCGTGCGGCGACCGCTTCTGCATCGACCTGGAGGAGCTTTACGACGGCGAGGACATCGCCACGTGCCCGAGCTGCTCGTTGACCATCCGCGTCATTTTCGATGAGGAAACTCTACCAGAACTAAAGGAGGAAGAGGACGCAGAGTAAGCAGAGCCGATACACAGCAGCTTCGTGTAACATAAAGTACCCCAGGCATTGAGATGCTCCCTTTTTGCCTAAACAAACAGTCTCAAGAACAATGAATCGAGACTGTCCCCACGGTTTGGTTATACTCATAATTTGACTTCTGGATAAACTGTAAAGAAGACGTCACCACTGCTGCTGCTGTCCGTCACCCACTCGCCACAAGGTCGTACAGGTTCCCCGCCACTCCCTTGAACCTGCCGAATGTGACGCGCGTCATCGTATGATTCACTCAGACCACACAAGACCAGGAGAAGCTAAGCTTTCACCGACCTACCGGTGAAATTACCAAGGCAAGGCAATGGTGGAACAGCAGCACCATCTAAAATGTTATCTCACGATCCCTTTCTAAACCAGTACATCACAAAACGCGTGATATGTATTATCACAGTTAAACAGGATGACATCTCATGATTGGTCGAAATCTGTGGCGAATACGGACCGCAGAGACACAAGCTTCGGCTGCAAGACCTGCCATGAGTGACGCCGCCCCCGTCCGCGACCCGCGCGAGCCGCGCTTCCCCGTGATCGTCAAGCACCCGACCTTCGACGACGTGAAGGCCAACTTCGACGCCGGCGACTACACGCGGTGGTTGGGCATCAGCGCCTTCTCCTTCCCCGCCGGCTACGTCTTCGGTGCGTCCATCAAAGTGGCTCCTTAACTGCTAGTGACTTATGCTCATTTTCTGTGGTTTATGTAGGGATGAAGCTGCACCGTCACGTTGCCGTGCCGTCCATGGTTGTCACGGGCGTGCTGGGCTCGCTCGGAGGCTTTTTGTGGGCCTTCCAGAACTCGTCCTTCCGTCTGCAGGGCTACAAGGCCAACCCGGTGGAGGTGCAGCAGTACATCACCAGGAAGGAGGAGTAAAGAGACTAGCAGAGAGCAGACTGGAAGATAACAGGTTGCAATCGATGCTGGTTTGGCATCGGTTGAAGCTGGTCGAGCACCACAACGGCGAGCTGCTTTACACGTTCACAAAGAGCCATAAAAATATAGGACACAAGCGCTTTTAACAATG
>AWVV02001740.1:0-10334 GCA_000500205.2 Phytophthora lateralis | reverse complement strand
AACACCACCCTCCGTGACTTGTTGGACCTGGCGCGTTCTACCGTGAACTGTCCTGTGGCGGCACTTTCTGTGGTGACGGCCTCAACGAGTTTGTTCGTGACCACGATTGGCCTCGTGGGGGATCAGTTGCCGCGTGACATTGGTTTGGATGGCCATGCCATTATGTCGCAAGAGCCGCTAGTGGTGCTGGATTGCCGCAAAGACATTCGTTTCGCTAAGAACCCGGTGGCGCTAACGATGCGCGTGCAGTTCTTTATGGGCATTCCTATCTTTATCAAGGACACGGGCGTGGTTGTGGGCGCGATCTGTATCGCCGACACGAAGGCTCGCAAGAAGGTCAAGGGCTCGGACCTGCGCGCGCTGCAGCTCATCGCAGCGCGCATCGTCGAGAAGATGGATGCGCACAACAACGAGATGACCGAGAAGGTCACGCAGGGTGTCAAGCTGTTGTAACCCACTTCCGAACGTGTCCAGATGCGTTTACTTAGAACTCAACAAGTGTGGTCTACTATTCCCTGTCTAGTTTCTCCTCCTAAATCACGTGCGCCGTTTCGGTATCACTTCTAAAAGGAACTTACGTAGACCACATTAATAATATGTACCACACACCACACAACCTTCCGGGGGTTCTGCTCTCCCTCGCTCGCGTGTGGCTCAAATCGTTTAAGGGTCCCACCACTTGAAGACATTATGGCTCTGCGTGTAGCGGCGGAGAAGGCGGCGCAGGCGTCCGCGTCCAGCCCGGCCGTGACGCTGTACCGCTACATCACCAAGCAGGTGCCGCGCGTGCTGACGCTGTACGACATCCCGATGGAGCCTGCCGACGCGCGGCTGGCTGTGCAGGCGCTTTTCCGCCAGCACGCGGCCGTGAAGGACCCGCGCGTGGTGGACATGCTCATCACCAAGGCCAACATGGAGCTGGAGGAGACGCTCATGCAATGGAAGCAAAAGGTGCACCTCATGAAGCTGCTGGACGAGGGCCAGGCGCTGCGCCAGCCCAAGCCGCTCGAGGACTCGGTGGACGTGGCGCTCGAGAAGTTCTACGCCGGCGTGGACGACGACGAGGACGAGCTGTAAGGCAGAGAGACGCAGTATCAGAGACAAAATACAAAGGCGACAATGTGACGGCGTTTGATTTATAGGAACCGAACAGCGCTGATGGATCTTCAAGACCTTGATGGAGGGGTTGCTTACATGTTGCTGAGAGGACAGTTAAGCTTGGACCCAATGCTGGAGATCACTTGACTATGATGTTAGTACGACATTCGTATTTTGGACTAATCGGTTCCTTTATGCTACCGGTACTGGACGCGAAGTTTACCAGCTAACTACTGTATCCTCGCTTGGGTGTGCGTTGATGAACAAGTATCACAACGCTGGAGGGCTCGATGAACCGGACGGACTGCCCTCCTCGACTATAACTTAAGAGAAAAAACATGCGAGCGCGTGTGCACTCGGTCTTGAAGCTCTTCGATCGAGCTCCAGGAGAAGGCTGCAGCTAGTCGGACAGCGGGTTGACATGCATGCGGACTTGACACTGTGTCGTATAGGCTGTTCGCAGAAGTTCCTGCATGGTGACCTCCGCGTCCGCGACGTGCATGCCTGGAGCTGGCGGGGCCTGGAGTGAAGACTTGACCTTGTGCACGTTACCGCCGTCTCTCCTCACTGCAATGCTCATGAGCGTGTTCTGTTCAACGCCACGGATAGCAACATTGGCCAGGTTGCGCAGGAAGAGGTACTTGTCTCCGGACAGCAGCTCGCGTGCGAACGGGTCGGCCACGCTGAAGGAGCCCACGACGTAGCCGTCCGATGTGATCATGGGAAAGCCCGCGAAGAACCGCACACGGCCGTCGGATACAAGTGGGTTGTTGACAAAGCGCAGGTCTTCCGTCGCGTCCAGGATCACCGTCGGCTCGGACGACATGATGGCATGGGCATCCATCAGCATGTTGCGCGGCAGCTCCCGCTTGTCAAGCCCAACCTTAGCCATGAGGAATCCGCTCTTGTCACCGATGAAGCTGATCGCCGCGATCTGGCACCCCAACTCAGCGGCAGCGTACTCGCACATTTCCTGGAACTGCTTGCCTGGGTCAGCCAAGTGCAGCTCGCGCACCTTCTTGAGTCGCGCGGGTTCGTCCGCTGGAATAGGTGCCTTCGGCCATTCCTGACGGCTACTGTAGCTCAGCGCGTAGTTGAACGCCGTGTTCGCATGTACAGCGAGCTTCTTTTCAAGCTGGGCAAGATCATCGACACTTGGTCGAGTAGCTTCGTCCGTCCAGTGAAACTCGCTGAACTCGGACAACTCGGATATCGTTTCGCCATTTTCCTTCACGGGGCTGTAGCCGCCTCGGCTGAACTCGCTGGCTGGGTTGAGAACAGGGCTGCCAGATGAGCGCTGCCGGCGGAAAGACCCCATGCTACTCATCGGGTGCGTCTTCGGGCGAGCCGTCTCGCTATAGGACTCAGACACATTTGTTGTGCCAGACAGAGAAACATTGCTGGCGTCCAAGTCGTAGCCGTCCATTGAGCTGGAGAAGCTTGGCAAACTCTGGTGACTACCGGTGGTTTGGGACTGAGACATCGAGTTGGAGCCGCTGTTGGACGAAAGGATCGACGTCGTACTTGTTGTGCGGCATTGACTGCACAACCGCACCTCGCAACTCCCATTGGGCTGGCGCAGAGTCTTCATCTCGGAGCAACTACTACACACGACGTCCCCGCACACGCGGCAGTGGTGCTTGCGGCGGAACACGCTGAAGGCCTTAGTGCACAGGTAGCAGTGCGGTCCGTCCTTGCGGAAGTCGCGCTTTGTTAGCAAGCTTTGAGTACCCAACGCTCGCGTAAGCAGCGCGTCTGGGATCTGGGCAACGCAGTTCACGACCTTGGTCATCCAAGAGCGGGTAAGCGTAGACACCGCGTCACGGCCCGGGTGGCTCTCGGACAGGAAAAACGAGATTTCCAGCGCGCCGTCATGCCCGGTTTCCTCCACAACGATACCTGTGCGACGCAGACGAAGACGCACCACATTCTGCGAGGGCGGCAGCGGATCGCAGCCGTCCAGCTCGATGGATTCCCAAATGGAAGCACCAACGTAGAGGCCCGAGCCGTTGTTCTGGTACATACTGCTGTGCTCCAGATTCTTCTCGAAGACGTCTCCATACCGAAGAAACACGTAGTCGCGGTGCGGTAGGTTTGGCTTGGACGCCTGCAGCGCCGTCCAGCTGACTGAAAGACTCTCGTTCGGCCGAGAGGCCGACTCGGGTTTTTTGTACAGCACGACCCCATCGAGAAAGAGCGTGCCGAAGACCTCGCCCATGACCTCGCGGAGCTGTGACGTCGAGTCCATCCGGAGCATTTGCATGACATCCTGCAGCGACGCGTTCACTGTAGCCACGGCCTTCATGGTGTAGAACTCCTTCTCGCACAGCTCGAAGAGCTTGAGTCCACCCTTGCCCTTGAGCTGCTTCATGGCGAAGGGAGACGTGAGCGCGTCGACTCGCGACTGTCCTAGGAAGCGCAGGTCGCGCTCGATGTCCTGCGTGATCTGGACGCGGTACGACTTCTCGACCATGGGGAACATGGAGTACATGGTCGTCGTCTGTCTCGTGCAGGGCGAGCGTCGATCGCAGTCAAGTGACTGACCGCTCGTGCCTTTTCCCGAATGCGCGTCCTGCACGCAGCTCGCCGCGCTTTGTCGCTCTCTTCCGGGCAGCCGACGCAGAGATGTATCAGCTTGCTCGCGAATGGCGTGCTTGGTTCTCTCCCCCGCTGGTGGCGCGCCAACTGTTTGCGCTGTGATTGCCGCTTGCAGCGAGGATAGCAGGATGGGGATCCCTATCTCCTCTCGCAATTGACTCTTGGAGCAGCGAGACCGAGCAGCAGGTGACCACCGTCACGCTCTGACCTCTAAGGTTATTATAAAAGGATCGAAATTGCCTGACCAAACGCAGCAGCCGGCGGCACGCGAATTTCGTGAGTGGCTTGTCGCCAGGCGGAACACGAATATTGGAGACTGCAGCAGAGCGGATTTGAAGTGATGCTGGCGGGATGAGTCGGCGAAGCAGGGGTAACCAGCTGGGGGAGGCGATAAGAAGCAGATCAACACGCAAATGCTACTTGAAGCCAACGATCTAAGGTTATCGAGGACGAGGAAGGCCTTGTATGAAGAGGACTCGACGGAGTTCAAAACTTGTATGCTGCTGTTCGTTGCGAGCATTTTGCATATTGCGGCGAACTACGACGAGCTTTACTTTTTTTTTCTTCCAGGGTGTCTCGAGATCGCATCAGCGACCCAGTGAAGGCATCCTTGTTTGGCCCGGTTTCCTCCGTTGGACAGGGCAGCGCAGGTGATGTCGAGCTGGTAGCGCGGCCTTGATTGGCGACGCGTTCGAGCGAGCCGCGACTCTGCCCTTGTCTGCATTTCAGCGTCCTGGTGCTGTATTCGCCGTGGGAACCAGCAGTTGCCCTGCAACTTGTATCCGCTTGCCCGAACTTCGGGTACAGCACCAACCTGTCCGGCATAACGCGTCGGCCATTCGAGCGCGAGATCTGCGCGGGTGCGGCTCTATTTGCACAAGCACCAACGCCCAGGCCACAAGACGAAGATGTCGAAGCATGGGCAAACTTGCTCATTGATCAGAGCTTGCTGCGTGTTGTACGGTCTCAACTTTGCTACCCGGGAACGCGGTATTCTACATCCGCTACAAATGTCGTTATCGCGGCGGTGCACTTCAACTTTGCCCGCGATAGCATGCAAAAGCTCGGGCGAAGGCACACACCGATGGACTACATGGCGTGCGTTGGCAGGCAAACTGCAACAGAGATACAATATCGTGGCGGCTCCGATCGCCTACACCTTGGTACCTAGCTTCAACAGGTATTAATACATGTGTGAATCACACTGTGATAGCATGATAAACGGCGACCCCCTCTACTATACAAGCGCTTGGAGCTCTCTCTGCAGTAAACTCATCCATCGTTCGCAAGCTGGCGGAGCTAAATACATGGATATGCAGAGATGGTTTCTGTGTCCTGATTGATACCCTCTCGCTAACGCAAAGCAGGACAGTGATCTCCAGCCTCGCCCCGCTGACGAAGACGAGCAACTTGCGGACCAGGACACACCTGAGGAAAATGTTTTTAGTGTTTTTTGTCAGCTGCAGTAGCCGACTTTTAGGTGATAAGGTCTCGCTGCCAGTTTAGCAGCTACAGCTCCGTCGTATCGCACTTAAGCAATGCTTGCCAGTCCTTGCGGTGATCTCTCCAGGAGGTGTGGGCACAACTTTGTCACTCGGGCTTGGCTGCAGAGTCCAAGAAAGCAGCACCGCGCTTGAAAAACCGCGCTGCCAGCTGAGCATACTTTTACAGCCACATAACAGCGTCAGGTTTGTTTGCCAAAGCTCGTGAGCGGACGTTGGCGTAAGCCTACCTCCTGCAAGATCTCAGACAGATCAGCGTCCGGCTTCGGACTCAAAACCTTTAGCTGTTCCGCGATGACGCGAGTTGCTCGCTCGCATTCGAGTTGGGCAGCTTGAAGCTATAGTACCAAAGCGGATCACAAGTTGATGACTACATGATGGGTCTGTTGAATTCGCCTCAGCTTTGTAGACGTACCGCTTGCTTTCGCTCTGCAATGCAGGTAGAATTTCCTTTCTGTTGATCCAGAGCCAGCTATGGAGTCACAAGACCAGTTAAAAAGCAAGACCACAAGCTTTCATTCAAACACAACGCACTCACCACCCGCTTCGCGTACTCGAACTCGAGCACAGCCTTAGCGCGCTCGTCGATGAGAGTGTCAACTCGCTCAAGATCATTGACGCGGTGGTCGATCTTCGTCAGAACGGTCTTCTCCACTTGACCCTGTGCAGTGCTCGACATCAGATACCCACGCACAAAACTACAAGCTCATGTGCTGTCGAAGACAGAGGGCAATTTGCTTACAACGAAGACGAGCGAGCATTCACGGATCTTGTGTCCTTCCACCACGACGTTGGAATCTTGCGAGTCATCCTGTAAGCGGGCAGAGTTACCCGTGAAGCAGCAAATAGCCATCGACAAATCTACTTTCAACCACAACACCGCAGGCGTTGTAGCGTGATTAGCACCTGGCAGCGAACCCCCGGTAATCCTTTTCAGCACTTACCGACGATGCTCTGCGAGTGGGCAAAGAGGCCGCTCCGGATCGTTGTAAGGTGTTCAATCGCCGCGCGGTTACTCGTCTGGGCGTGGCTGAACATTAGATCTCTTGATGGCTCAGCGAGGTGACACGCCACGAGCACTCGCTGGATGAACCGATTTTTGCGGCTTCGAATGCGCTGCGTCAAGCTCCTTTTCGGGCTAAGAACACCGTTATCGATGCGCCGCACGTCGCGAATCTGTTGGCGCTGGTTGCTGTTGCTCTCTTCATCGTCCTCGCCAAGGAGCGGGCAGGAGTCGTTACCAGCATCTCCAGAGACCACGCTGTCGCTTTCTTCTCGTACGCCGGAGCGGTTCGCGCGGCGCCTCGATAGCAACATCTCAACACCAGCAGTTTGTTGACTGGGAAGCAGAACTCACTGGACTATCACTCCGAAGACTAGGCCGAAAGACCCCGCTGCTATCGCTAACGGAGAGTGATTTCAATATGCACGTGCTTCTTATTCAATACGAATCCCCAAACCAGCACCGCAGAACTTTTTCATTGCTATTGGAATGTACCAACACGCAGGGTTACTCGCCGCTGTCGAGTCATTTTCTTTGGACCGTTGATATTCGTCCGTAGGAATGACATTCTGCTGAGTTACGAAACGCCCGGACAGTGACGCTCAATAATGCACAGCGATCGCAGGCCGCCTCAATCGCTGCCTTCATACGCAGTCCCTCCACTCTCGGCTCCCCGTTGCCGACTAGGGAGTACATACTGTAACAAGCTGCCAAATTGGCAGTGCCAACACCCCCCGGCGGGAAGCCCGCTGAGATCATGCTATACATTCAACCACGCTCAACTTGGTGTCGCTGTTCTCCTGGGACTTTCAGGAGCAGAAGCAATTTTCAAACTCCACCTGAATGACACCGCAGTGAACTTGACATCGATCGCATCTCTTCATGACTTCCGCCTCCCACGTTCAGTAAAACGAAGTAAAAACTTGATCGGAACGGAGGGATGTCACTTTAAGTAACGGGTGGTTTTTGCGCCGACGTCATTAATGCGTGGTTGCTGAGTGTAAAGAGAGTGCGAGTTGCAAGGTGTCCGATAAGTTACATTGGTGCGTGGAGCTCTCGCCAATACTATTCCTGCACGTTGCCGACAAATCCAGCTGCAGCAGCTCGCTTGAACCTTGCGGTCTCAATTTACGCTGTTCATTCCCCACTTGTCGACGTAGCCCACAGACTGCTGCCACGGAAGACCTTCATCAGTTACCAGCAAAATGGGATTCCGTCCGGGCTTCATCTTTGACGGCGGCGAGGCCAAGGAACTCATCCCGCTCAAGCTGCTCTATGTGATTCACTACTTCGCGTTCTCCATGCAGACATACCTGCCGGTTCGTGCGCGAACTTGCTGGCTGATGGAATTGGAACCTGTCCCTGACCGGCAGTGTGACTTGTATGGCAGATCTACTTCGACACGACGGCGCACTTCTCCAAAGCGCAGATTGGCGTGCTGCTAGCTATCCCGTGCATCTGCGCTATCATCAGCACGCCCATTTGGGGCGCTATCGCTGATGGTATCCACAACCAGAAGCTCACGCACGCGGTGTGCCTGGTGTCGGCAGCGTTCTTGTTCTTCAGCATCCAGTACGTGACGTCGTTCCCGGTCATGTGCGCAATGGTGTTCGTCGCCAACTTCCAGACGCAGCCGTCATTTTCACTGCTCGATCACGCGGCGATGGCGTGGCTGGAACGCGTGGGCGGAGACTACGGCAAGCAGCGACTGTATGGCGCGGCGGGTTACGGCGCTGGTGGCTACTTCGCCAGTGTGGTGGCGTCGTCGTTGGGCATCGTCTGGTGCTTCAACATGGTGCTCATTCTGTCAAGCGTCTCGTTGTTTCTGCTGCTCACGTACGTCCCGAATTTCCAGCACGAGGCCGAGCACCATGAAAAGGGCGAGCTGGTCAAGAGTCTCAAGGCCATTCTGCGCCAACACGACGTACTTCTTCTCTTCGTGATCGTGATCCTCGCGGGTATCCTAGGTGGCCTTATCGACAACCTCTATTTTCTCTACCTGTTCCACCTGTCAGGCGACAACCCGCACATCGTCGGCGTGGTCATCGCCGTCGAGACGCTTTCGGAGCTCCCCTTCTTCTTCCACGCCAACAAGATCATTGAACGCTTCGGGACGCCCAAGTGCATCCTCGCGAGCCTGATTGCCTATGGCATTCGGATGTTCACGTATGCGTTCGTGCAGTACCCGTGGCTGGTACTACCCATCGAGACGCTGCACGGCTTGACGTACGGCTTGCTGCTGGCGGCGTTCACCAACTACATCTACGGGGCAGCCCCCAAGGGCACAGAGGGCACGATGATCGGCGTACTGTTCGCTGTGCAGCGTGGCATCGGCGGCGGATTGAGCACACTTGTTGGTGGTTGGATCTACGGCGCGTTGGGCGGTCGCATGATGTGGGCCATCGCCGGCTTCATCGTCTTCCCGCTCTCGCTGTTGGCCACGGCTGGGTTTGCTTATCTGGCGCGCGACTACGCCGCGCAGAGCCCGACAGCCAGCAAGGAGGACTCGGGCAGCATCACGTCCGACGAGAGCTCACTGCTCGCCACGTCGACGGAATACGGCACCAAAGACGTTAGCGCCCAGTGCTGAGCGAGCAGCACAAGTGTAGTCTTACAGTTTTGAAGGAGGCGTACCCTCAGTTCAACCATGGCACTCGTAGTAGCCGTCAGGGCACCCGGTACTTGTAGCAATATAACGCCACCTTGACTCACACTCTGCAGTCACATTCTCGACTCGTCCCGCCGAGACGGGTGGACGATTTTCTCTGGTTGCCAGCAGCTCTTCAAACGCGGAGATTTATTAGTTCTATCGAGTGGAATTTTACGAGCCTTTGATGCTACAGATGAACTACATCGCAGGCAGCAAAAGTGGGGGCAGGCAGACATCAATCTTAGCAAGTAAAACAAAAGTACATCGCGTGTCTGAGTTGTAAATGCGACTACAGATTTGTCACGCGTTATTATTATGATAGCACATGTAAAACTCAGTTTCGTCACAGAGCAGCAACAGGGTGCCACATAGCGCGAATACTCAAGAGTGAAAGGAAAGCTTATCAATTGGTCGTTTTGCAAGAATGGTTTTTCAATCAGTGAGGTATCCACACGTTTTTCGCACTTCAAGATGGCGGCATACAAACGTCAAGTCTACCACAGACGGACGCCATCGCCCAAACCAAGTTCCACAGCCCTCCCCGCCCCAAGAGCTGCTTGCATCCGCAACGGGCTCCGGGCTCCGGTTGCAGTCATCGCCGACCGTGCGATGCAGAAATCACCGTGCGTGCAGACACTGTAAGCTCGCGTGGTTCTGCTTGCTAAAAAGTGGAGGGTAATATCTGCAGGATATGGAGTAGGGCATTTCAATAATAGGACCAAATTTCTGGAGCAGGACAGATTCTCTTGTTGTAGACTTCCTACCTTCATCTACGCTGAGCTACAAACGATCGGACTAGGTTCTCCAGATTTTCTTCCATTGTGGTCAAATCGGTCTGGAGACCATTGACGGTCTCCACCAGCCCGTTGATACTCGCCCGAAGTGTGTCAATATTCACATTTGAGTCGTCTTGGCGTTCAGCTTCCGACCGATCGTGTCCTCGCGTGCGTTTTGCAGACCGAGCACAGAATAAGCGCAGGGCCTCGGTTGGGGTTTCTCGAGTCAGGGCACGATCGCTACACGCCTCGTTGTACATACACCCGCTGCCATTCCTCAGCCCGCACTTCTCCGTGAGGGCGTTGATAATCGGAGAGGGTTCCGAGTCTTTCGTGTAGGCGAATTTTCCTGTGCAGGACGAGGCTCCTGTCACCTTAAAGCACAGACTGTCCAATTTGGACCGGAATCGGGTTCCGCAGTCGTCGTCGCGCATGCCCTGCACACATCCAACGAAAACCATAGGGTTCGTAATGTACCGTAAATCACGGATCATGCAACGTTTTCGTAAAAAGGCTGATACATCGTTCTTTTATGTTTACGACGACCAAAAGTATAAAGTGACACCCCGTCTTTGATTATCATTACCGGTACGAATTCGCGTTTGGTAGCGTTTTGCAACGGGGGTTTTTACGCGCGCGAATCGTTTTTACGCCTACACTTAGTTTTTACTTTTTACGATGTTGCATGTCCGCCGTGATTTACGGTA
>AWVV02001739.1:0-10351 GCA_000500205.2 Phytophthora lateralis | reverse complement strand
TGACCCACGCACTCGAACTGACCGTTCCACGACACATAGATGCCGTCGTTGGCACCGTTGAGCATGAAGAAGACGCGGTCGTCGGCCATGGGCTGCTGCGTCTCCATGGGCTCCGTGACGTGGAAGATTTTGCCGTTGAAGAGTGGGGCGGCCGAGTAGTCCGAGTCGTTGCAGACCAAGTCACTCACCAGGTGGCGCACCTGCACGTCCACCATGTCCGTCGTATACTTGTAGGCCATGTTCTCTCCGCTGGAGTCCACAAGTCCTGGCGGGTTGGTGCCGAGGCTCGACACGTGGCTGACTAAAGTCTGCAGCCCATCAGCGTTCAGTGGCACGTCCGCGTACTTGGCGCAGCCCACGGCAAGCGCCACGACTGCAGCCGATAGTAGTGGAAGTATGGAGCTGCAGCTCTTCTTGGCTGCGGGCTTCTTGGGGCTCGAGGGTTTGACCCCGGCGGATGCCTTGACGTCCTTGGCCATTGTGGTGCTTGTCACGCTGGAACGACAATGAGCGATCCAGTTCGAAGCGAGCAATGGGTTGTCGGCTCTGACGTACCCCTGCTGCCGCATGATTGGCTGCAGACAGGTTTTGAGTGCTGTGATTGGTCATAAGAGGCAAAAAGGTGGGATAGCTAACCCTACCCTGTGTCGAGGGTACGACCAATAGTGGACGCGAATGGAATGCGTTGGAATGACTGCAGCATATAGTAAAGAGTGCTCGTCGGCGGAGCTCAGCGCTTGATCTGCTCGAGCAGGCCCTGGCGGATGAGCTGCTCCACGTCCACGCGGCGCAGGAAGTGCTGCGAGTTCGCCTCCAGGTTCACCAGCCCGCTCTCAGTCATAACCTCGCCGCAGTCGCGTAGCACTCGCACCTCTACGTACAAGTCCTTGGGAGGCTTCAGATCCTGCCAGAGAAATGACAGCGTCAGCAAAAATGGCACATACAACCAGTAACGCATTGCAGTCCGCACCGCTGAGAGATCAAGCTCGAAATCGGTCATGTAGTCCGTCAGCAGCTGGTCGTATCGGTTGAAGAACTGCACCTCCCGCTGGCATAAGCTGCACGCAACAACAACGAGCAACAGATCAGTACATGTACCATGGTCATGACTTGCACATTTACAGTGTACTCACTTCTGGGCAAGAGGGGCGGGGATAATGGTGCCGGTTTCCCACCGTAACGCCTTGATCTTCTCCATGCGGTGGTGTCTAGCAGGTTGAAACCAAAACACCGTCACTAAACACTGTAATGCATGCCTTTAGTTACCAGCAGCTCGACAAAACCACCTACAGGTAGGCGACCAGACAGCGCTTGTTGCGCAGTAGACACTGGTGGCTCACGACGAGCCCGCAGTGCACAGACGACGGCTGTTCTTGGATGCTGTCCTCGAACATTCTGAAGCGGCAACAGAGTCAGCATCTCGAGTCTGCACCCCTGTGGTGGTTCATTGCTCGTCCTACTCCAGTTTCCTGGCGATGTCCTCGCTCAGCAGCCCCGACTCCTCCACCACCTGCCGCACCAGATCATCCTGCACAATGGCGAGCGTCCACCATCGTCAATTCCAACAGCCACCGCACCAATAGATAGCCACTCGTCTCCTCTACCCAACCACCATACGCACATTGTACGGAGGCAGCCAGTCGCTGCGCAGCAGCTCTCGAAGCAGCTCCTTTCCCTTGGCGTTCAGCGCCATTGCCAAAATCAATGCGAACTTAGTCAATAAATGCGAACTTATCATAAGAGTGATGGTCAACACGCCGCTTCAACTTTGCTATTTGCCGACAATGAGCAGCTATGAAATCCCGGCCGAGTTCCGCTCCTCCTTCACACCGGCGCAAGCGGAGGAACTCGCAGCGCAGTTCCGCATCAGCGACGCGGACGGCAGCGGGTCCATCGACGAGAAGGAGTTCCGCGCGCTTTTGGCTCGCATGGGGCTACAAATCAGCGCTGCAGAGGCCGACGCTCTCGTGTCGAGCATCGACGTGGACGGGGACGGCCTGCTGGACTTCCGAGAACTTGTGCAGATGGTCGTGAGACTGCAGAAGGGCGACGCGAAGCTCGCAGCACTGAAGAAGTTTGTGGAAACGCTGGACACGACACCCGTGGCTCTGCTCGAGCGAGAAGCCGCCAAGTTCGGACTGCAGATCGTGTACCAAGTGCTGGAGGACGAGGACGAGGATGCCGCACCCGTGACGCTCGACGCGGACCCGCCGGCGTATTATCAGATGCAGTTAGAACTGCTGGGCAAAGTTTGTGGCCCAACGGGAAGAGAAACTGTGAAAGCGAGTGGGAAGACGACGCGAGAAGCCAAGTTTAAAGCGGCTGAAGCTGCGCTGGTGAAGCTTAAGAAGCTGCAGCCAGGACTGGCAGTGGAGCCAGGAGAGCTTCTATTAGAGTGGGAGATATGGCTGTATGCCAATATTGAGAGGGGCGTCAGTACCAAGAAACTGATGCAAACGCTGGCTCAGAAGGGGTTCTTGTTGACGTGTAATATAAAGCTGATGCAGAGGATTTCTACCAGAGCATCGTCGTATAAGCTGCGGACCAAGGTAGGGCTGGATGGAGCTTTATCAAGTGGGATTACGCTGAGCTGACATCTCCTGGATGCAACTTTGTCGGCGACAGCGCAATGCACCAAGTGACATTTATGGCGCAGGGGTTGAAAGAGAGGTTTGTTTGTCTGGTTCTGACATTAAGGGTAGCTCTGCACCAGTCGCGCCGATCAAGTCCTCTCGCACTGCCCGTGGTATTGCTGCAGTGGAGAAATTTCCACCAGCATCAGTGCAGGTGTTGCACCCGCAATGGGCTCATTGGTGCCAACAAGAGCTTGCTCGAGGTATTGACGGCAATGTTGTCCTAAGCGAACTTGTGTCACAAGGCTTTGAACCGGAGAGAAGCCCGCTGTTTACGCAGCGGTTGCTGCGAGTCGTCAAAAATCGCGATGATCGCTGCAGTAATAGCGCTGAGTCACCACGAACTACGGGGTCTAAGCCATTTTCTTTTTTACGGGTGCTTGAGGGAGGTGTGCTACCAGAAGTCGAACTTTTCGTTTTTGGAGGACAAGATGTGAATGCTCTTCAATTTGATATCAACACAAAGCTGATGCAATCACCGCTGCACATCGCTAGCAGGCATGGCTACCACTCCATTGCAAAACTACTGCTCGAGCGCGGAGCACAAGTAGATCAACTGGATTCATTTCGTCGGACATCAATGATGATCGCGGCAAGATATGGCCACAGTGACGTTAGTGCATTAATGCTGAAGCACGGAGCCAACATATTTCAGCTAGACAATCTGAAGAACTCGGCATTGCATCTGGCTGCATTCAGCGGGAGCTCGAAAATTGCATCGCAATTGCTGTGCGCACATGATGACTCGTTCCGATCATTTCTACTGGACTTGCCGAAGCAGCGTGGTGTGAGCTATGAGCACTTACTGCAGAAAACCTACGACACAATTATGAAGAGCAAGTTGCGGGACAACGAGCGTCGTCGCTATCATTTTTCGTGGCTATTTGAATCTGTTCAATGGTTGCATGCTGAACTATTCGGTAACGGCGGTGACGACACTAGAATCTGCAAGATGCCTGTGCCGCAAAAAGGATTTATCGATTATCTTGTATTGCGGTATCACAAAAATCTCCGGAAGTGCGGAGTTCATGACGAAGTCGCTGGTGCTAATGATGGCGAAAGTGAAGAAGATGAAGAGGGTACTGATGATGAACAAGCCAGACGTCGCAAGGAAGGCGATCCGGCAGATTGGCTTTCGCTAAGAGATATGAGTTTCTTTTTGGATACTTGTCTCCGCGAAAATTATAAACATTTACCAAATCTCCAGGGTCGTACCGCACTGCATGTAGCATGTGACGAAAATTTGGTATGCACACACGAGCGAGTGATTCAGTGCCTCGCCGAAAAGCACGGCTGCAGTTCTTTTCTACTTGACCACAGTGGAAAAGCTCCACTTCAACTTCTGTTAGCATGTCGAGGCCGTCCAGGTAGTCCCAAAGGAGACGCTATTCATGAGAAAGTCGTTAGACAACAGCGAGTGGAACGTATTTACGCAAAGGAGGCGCGTCTGGAAGAAGAGCGCATAGTCCACCAACGTCAGGTGTGGCAAGACGAACTAGATCGAATGGCTCGAGATTTTAACGATCTGGACACACTCAATCGGATGCGCAAGCTAGTCAAGGAGAATGATGGCACACCTGTGGCGCGTACCAGCGGATGGGATATCTACGAGGAGCCTCTAAGTCGAAATCGTTTGTTTGAAAACACACGCAGCGGCTTTGTTCAACGACAAGTGCCACCTCAACTTGCTGAAGAAGGCCGAACGCGACTCGCTTGGAAAGAAAAGATGGAGATGAATGCTCGCTTCGTAGAGCGTCATCGCCTGCAACCGGAGTGGGAAATACACCGTGTTAACGGCACGGACGTGTACTTCTTTTTCAACCGCGAGACGGAGCAATGTCAGTGGCTATCGCCTGAGGGAGTGTCAATTAGGGAATGGCGAACTAAACGTTTCTTCGAAAATGCAGAGCAGCTTGAGGATGAACCAGACCAGGCTAGCCTCGTTATGCAATTTTCTGGGATTGCGTCGGGGCCGATTGTGGATAATGCTGTCAAAGGTCGAACGCTGGGCAAATGGCGCGAGCTCCAAGGGTTCGGAGGCGTCATGTTTTACTTACACTCTGTCGACAAGAAGATTGTAATCGATAAGCCTGATGAGGTACTGCGGTATGAAGGCTACCGGTACGCTCAAACGCTTATCGTTGAGCGCAGCGAGGAAATCGAGACTCATGATCGAGGTTGGCATCGATACTATGATCCGCAGACATCGCAAACGTTTTATCTCAACGAACTTTCAGGAGATTGTGTCCATGACACCTTCGCAACGAAAGAATTTTTGCATGATATTCATCGTCCTCAGCGCCAGGCAAGATTTGCACTTACTACAGAGGAACTACGCCGCCGCCGCGAGGAACAAGAGTGGAAGTCGGCATTGCAGCGAGCAAGGCGTCATGACGAACATCTTAAAACTGCAGAGAAGGAAAATGATATGGCTACTGAACAGCAGAAGAGAGAAAAAGAGGAGTTGGAAACTGCTCTGCGTCAGCTGGAAAGTAGTGTTACAGGTGAGCACTTGACGATCGACGGAGGAGATGAAAATCCTGGGGAAACCGAGCCCGACAACAATTCAAAAAAAGAGAAGGAGGCTAAGGGAATGAAAAACAAGAAAGGAAGATCGTTGGCATACATTGATGCTCGATTCCGCCGTGAGCGTGAGGTGTTTCTTCAGGCGAGAGTAAACAAGCTTTTGACCTCGATCGATCCTGCTCGAGAAGATCCGCGACACGAAATTGAGCGAGGTGATAAACTGGAGCAAGAGTTAAACAGTGACGAGCTTGAACACGCCAGACTAGAGGATACGGACGAAAAGTCTACACTACGAGAGCGCCGGCGTGTTAGTCGCATTCTGACACGGACCGAAGAACGAATGCGTTTGAGCCGTGCACTTTGCCGATGGGGTTGTGAGCACTGGTTTCCGCGTGAATTCAGTCTCGAAGCTCACGAGAACTTCGAATGTCCGAGAAGACTCATGGTCTGCCGTCTGGGTTGCACAAAAGTCATGGAGCGACAACAGTGGTGCGAGGGCATATATGACCACGAGTCTGAGCTTAAAGATCACTGCTCAAGTCGAATTGTTTACTGCCCGCGAGACTGTGGCGTATGGTTACCCCACTTTGATCTCGCGGTGCCACACATGCGAGATCTGTGTGTAAGGCGGCCAGTAGGAGATCTGCGCTGCCGGTTAGGTTGCGGTCGGGTATATAGAGGAGGTGCGCACGAATTACTTGCACTGGAACAAACGCGTCTAGCTCATGAGCAAGATGATTGCGAGCTACGCAAGGTCAAATGCACATGGCCAAAGTGCAATGCAGCGATCCTGGCCAAAGAACGAAATGCTCATCGTCGTGTCCACCTGCTATCATCCGGGATACTGAGCTTTGTGACTGCTGAAGTGCACGAGTATAAAGTGCCGCGCGATGTGAAAGATCTCAAATTGCAGGCTTGGGGTGCCGGCGGAGGTAGCGGCCTTCTTCGTAACCAAACTGTCGGTCATGGTGGCGGTGGGACGTTTGTCGAGGGTATCTGCCCGGTATTTCCTGGTGAGACCCTGTATTTTTCTGTAGGATCGGGAGGCAGTGGCGGCAAGTTTGCTCGCATGACTGAAAGTCCCGACGGGGACGGGGACGATATTGAGACTGGGAAGAAAAGCAAAATGATTCCTGGCGGCATTCTTATCGCTACTCAAGTTTCCACCGCAGCTGGGGGCTTTCCTGGTGGTGGCAAGGGTCACAGTGGGAACAAAGACTCTGCTTGTGGCGGTGGAGGAGGGTTCACAAGCATTTACCGTCAAGGAGCTTATGGTATCGAGTACATCTTGGTTGCTGCGGGTGGAGGTGGAGGTGGAACTTGTCGAAATGGTGGTGGAGGTGGAAGTTGCAAAGCTAGAAAACTACAAGAAGGTGACGACATTCGATGCGGCCGTCCTGGTGGAGATGTTGCAGGCGGCTCTGCTGGTGCATGCGACGAATTCAACCCGATATGCAAGTTTGTGGGAACCAGTGGGGCGTCTGTACAGGGCGGAGATGGAGCAGAGTTTGGAGGTGGCGGAGGTGGGGGTCTTTTTGGAGGCGGCGGCGGCGGATTCTCGCCTGGTATTGTGGGAGGTGGCGGTGGAGGCTCTAGCTTCGTAAGTCCAAACCTTTTGACTGCCAAGAGCGTGCGTGTTGACGCAGGAGGTGTCGTGAAACCTGGTGGAATGGACCAAAATCCACCCCAAAGTGTCCGAGAAGCGTATTGGGACTTGGTTGATGGGGTTGCAGGTGAAGGCGGCACTGGATCAGTGCGAACGACTGCGCGTGGCAATCACGGCGGAGTTCGGATAGCGAGATCGGGCTTCTTTGACGATATGAAATTCCATCGCTAGCGACTGCACTAGAAAATCGTTGTTATCCAGGCGCCTTATTCATGGTGAGCGCTACTAAAGTCTGTTTCTTTAAACGTTGACTACGATGTCGTCTACCTCTGCAGCAGTAGCAATACTCGTTGTCACTTCTACGGTTGCATCGTTCATTTCCTGGGAATTGAGCTGAAGTATGTGCTTCAGCACTGACTGTGGTGGAGAAAAGTGATGTTCATCGCGTGTTTCACTGGTTAAGCCACCAACGGCAGTTGAAACACTTTCAGGTGAAGAAGGGCATGGTGAAGCCACGCCAGCTGCAAGGGGGTCTGCATTCTCTTCGACTTTCGTCGAATCGATTGAACCTGTAGCGATATCACCAGCGTCTTCGCCAGCAACTGATCCAGTAGATTGGCGACTTTTCCTTAGACTACGACGCAGTGTTTCCGCGGCAACTGCTGCTATGACGCTCGTCTACCGACAAGGCGAACCACCAAAAAATGATGTTAGTGCGGGCTCTCATGGAACTGTAACAGTGGTTGATCACACGTACTCGAAATTTGCGGCGCATGAGATGGCGATACTGCTTAAGACCGTCAGTGTCAGAAATCGAAACAGCCAAGGACTCGCGCGATGTGCGTGATGACCCGAACCACTCATGCCTCAGCGCTTTGGCGGCTGTAGGTCGCTCTTCCGGTGAGGGTCGAAGCAACGCCGAAATCAGTGCCTTTGCTTCGCTTGACACGGCATCCCAGCGAGGGCCTGTCATGGAAAACCGCCCCGATTGAATGTTGCTTATCATTTGATCTCGGGTCTGACGGCCGTCAGGATCAAAGGGGTGTATGCCACTAAGCAGCACGTACAGCACGATACCCACGCTCCACACGTCGCTCTTGACCCCAACTCCAGAGCTACGTGCTGACCGAGAAACTGCGGTCCCATCCGACTCTAATGACGGTGTCATCTTGAAGACTTCGGGGGCACAGTAGGCCCACGTCATCCGGCCATTGTAAAGCAAACTGCTCTCTTCAACAAGAGCAGCCATACCAAAGTCGGCCAGCTTGATACTTGCGAGCTTCGGGCTGGCCGATGTCAGAAGGAGATTTTCTGGTTTGACATCTCTGCATCAGATAGCAAGAGAGCGTCAACGCAGCTACCTTCATCGAGAGGAAACAACCTACCCGTGCGCAATGCCAAGATCGTGCAGAAAGCGCAGCGCTTCTAGTAGGTCAGTGATGAAGCGTCGAGCATCCCATTCCGAGTACGCGCCCTCATCAATAAGCGCTTGAAAGAGCTCACCGCCCTCTGCAAGCTCCATGACGATGTACACGAATTCGGGTGTCTCCAATACGTCGTGTAGCGCCACCACATTTGGATGAGAAGCACAGCGTCGCAACAACGCCACCTCACGCTGCCACTGGACAGGGTCGTCGTCAATCAGCCTCTGCTGAGCCTTGTCTAGACGCTTGATCGCTACCAATCCACCAGAGGCACGTTCACGTGCACGAAACACTCGCGAGCATGAGCCTTCACCCAGAACCACCTCAGGGGACTCCAACTCATAAAAATCTGCCAATGATGGCCAACGGCGGCTGGAACAAACTCCCATGGTCGATTCAGGTGCGACTTGAATCGAGTAGTAGGAAGGAATCGACAACTGAGCCACGCACCAGCACTGTCAATTTATAAATATTGAGGACGAGATTAGTTTTTGATGTCCAACACGCAGGTCTTCTGGAATGACGCTAAGATTTGTCACTCGCATCAAACGAGGACATGGCGAGGATACGAGGAACTCATCGAAGATGTTACGTTCCAAAGGGGGTTGTGACAGTTCTCAATTTCACCGACAACAAAATGGATGATCCATCATGTTTCATGAGCTCCTCAGCTCAAACTTGCTTGCTGTAGTCACTTAATTAACTCGCTGATCGTTGGCTTCCTCAGAATTGGAGTCCCACATGAAACTATTAGTTCCCCACTTCGTACCCTCGTGAGGTGGGCAACCTCCGTGGCGACTCATCAAGTCCACATCACCAGTAGCCGTCTGTACATAGAAAAGAGAGGCATGCAAGGCAAGCGGGGGAACAGCCAATCCATAGGAGCATTCGTCCATCCCTGTGCGAACAATTGCTTCATCGGAATATCGATCCCGAGATAGTGGGAAGACCGTCTCGCCACCAATCTTGGTTTCGTTGTTCAGATACAGGAACAGCGTCACGTAGCGCTGTGGGAAAAAGTTCTTGACGAACTTTGGCAGCTTATACCGCAATTGAGGCGGAGCTTCCACATGTGCTTCCCAGGCTTTAACAGTGAGCTCCGCAAACTGAGGCGAAACCTGCAGTACCTTCACCAGTACGTTGTCTTTGCCACGATTTTGAGTCATCCAGTTGTACCAGTCTTCATTTGGGAGGAAACGTGTAATGAAGTCCTTCGAGAAATCGTCAAGAATGATGTCTAGGAGATTCGCCTGGAAAGCCATCCCGAACGTCGGATAAAACGATTTGCCTGGATGAGCAATCGCTGGTGCGTTGCTGCCGAGAAAGTTGATACTCTCCTTTGCCCAGCGAATCCACGCAAAATAATGTGAGACGTCATTGACAGGGGGTTTCGGAAAGTTGTAGTGCAACTCAGGAACGCCCAACGCGTTTTCCCACGCCTTGATAATGAGAGGAAGATAGTGCGGTTTCGCATCCATACCAATGAAGTTAGGCATGATATCCGAAGCATTGTTGGCCACGTTTTCCGCAATCCAACCGAGCCATGAGTCTTCGTATCGTGACGCGAAGACGTTGCTCTCGTTTGCGGCAAAAGAGAACAACTTCAACAGCTCGTTGGGGAACCACGTGCTATCCTCTGCGTCTGGAAAAAGCGTCCCTCCCTCTTGAAACTCTTTAGGGATTTCGCGATGTGCAGTCAGCTCACGAATCTTGTCAGCAGCCCAGTTGGCCCACTGTTTATACGATTCCATTCCGAGTTGATTCTCACTCTCCTTTGGAAGGAACTCAAGTGAATCAAACGTGTCCAGGTGCCTGCGGTAAAACTCGCCGACGTTGTAGCGCACGAGCTGCAAACGCTCTACAAAAGACGGACTTGGCAACCTGGCTAAGCGTGCTCCGCGTACTCGGAAGTCTCTGGTAAATTGGCTGTCCGGTAGGAACGCAGTGTGACTCGTGCGCGCTTCCGAGACTACACTACCCTCGGATTCATCGTTGACCACCTGTGATCTACCCAAACTTGGAGATCCAATCTCAATGATCTTGTTAGCTTCGTCTTGAGTAAAGTAGTGCTCCACGTCGAGCACCTTGGGACTCATACCCACAGTCGTCAACGTCACGCCGTCCTCCAGCACGTACTTGTACCCCTTCTTGATACCTGGCCA
>AWVV02001675.1:0-18546 GCA_000500205.2 Phytophthora lateralis | reverse complement strand
GAGGTTGACGCAGGACGGAATCTCTCGTTTCGTGTTACTAGGCTGCCTGCTCTTCTCTCGAGTATTGGTCCGAGGCAACTCACACGGCGGCGACCTTGATGCCGTAGCTATTCGCCAGCAGCGGCCTAACCTCTCCGCGCACGAGCGGCGTGAGGGAGGTCGAACACCGATGGCATGTTCGACCCATGTTTTTTTTTAGCAAAACCAAGAGTGGTTATCACCAGGTGGTCACTATTATTGAAAGTTGTTAAATTTAGGCATATCGTGTAGACCAATGGAGTTTGATCCCGTGCTTTAACAACCCTCAACAACCAGGCTTAACGATTTGAAAGTGATATGAAAGTGATACATGTATGCATTTAGTTTACGAGTTCGCGTCCTTGTATTATAGTGCTGGTGGGGATACCATGCTCTTGCTCTAGAAGCGACCATTGCCGCGGATCTTCTTGAACACGTCCTGGATCTCGGCAGTCGTCAAGTTCGACGTCTCCGGGACCAGATAGTACACGAAGACGGTCGATAGTGCGGAGATGACGGCGAACGGGACATACTTGTACGTGTCCAGCGCCGTGGCCATGTAAGGGTAGCCGATGCCGACGAGCAGGTTGGCGGCCCAGGCAACGAAAATGCCAATGGAGACGACCGAGCCGCGGGCGTGATCCGGGACGACGGCAGCGACGACCACGAACATGATTGGGCCGAGGCAGATAGCGAACGAGAAGACGAAGGCAGCGGCAAGAGCGACTGTCGCTTGCGGCGCGTCGAACGCGAGGGACAGCGTGATCCCGACGGCGCTGACGCACATGCCGACCGTGCTGAAGAGGATCATCGGGCGGTTGCCGAACTTGGCCGAGATCATGCCGGAGCATAGCGTCGGGATCAGGTTCACGATAGCCACGATGATGTTGCAGACGCGACCGTCCGCGACACCAACGCCGCCGAACAGGCTGGACGAGTAGTAGAAGATGGAGTTGATCCCCGTGAGCTTCTGCATGCACGCGAGCCCCATGCCAACCACCAGCGGTCTGCGCATCTCGACAGCAAACAGCTCGCCCCAGGTGAGACCTTTGCCCTTGATCACCGTCTGGTGGCCAACCTCACTCCAGCACGGGGCCTGCTTCTCCACATCCACCGCTTTCTTCTCCGGCTTGATCCAGGACAGCGCGGTGTTGACGTTCTCTTCGCCGTAGAGTCGAACGAGCACCTGCTCGCCCTCTTTGCGGTGTCCATGGAGGAGCAGCCACACTGGAGACTCGACCATGACGAAATGGGACAGAGCCAGAAACAGCGTTCCTAACACGATGGGGAAGCCTGCGATAATCCGCCACCCTTGGTCAAAGCCCAGATAGAAGTGCGTGGTGTCCACCAGCACGATGCCGAGGTTGATTCCACCCTGAAGGCCGATGCCGAGCTTCGAGCGGAGGTGAGGAGGCGCAATCTCGTTGATGTAGGTGCCCACGCACCCGGTGCTAGCACCCGACGCAATTCCAGCCAAGAGACGACCAAAAGCGAACGCCCAAATGTTAGACACCGCTGCCTGGATCGTAGCACCAGCGATGATGAAGCCGCAGTTGTACATCAGCGCGCGCTTGCGCCCTACTTGATCCGAAATCTTGCCGACCAAGAGAGCACCGATCATACCACCAAACACCCAGGCGTTGACGACGACCGTCCACTCCGCCTTGGAGTGTCCAGGGAACATGGTGCACTTGCCATTGGCGACGGGGCGAGCGTTGCAGTCTTTCTCCTTGTTGAACTTGGAGTAGTTGAGCTGGGACGTCGACCACCCGTACTGCATCGAAATCATGACTCCAAGTAACACGCTCGTGTACAGGACCCATTTTGGTTGGACAAGTGCCGCCTTCGAGTAGTGGCGGGGCAAATTGCGCGTTGAAACGCCCTTGATCACCTGGTCTTGTTTTACGTCTTCGGTGGCAGTAAGAGGTGCCTCCTTTGCAGGATGGTCAGCCGGCACGCTAGGCTTTACCTCCTCAGGAGTGAGAGCTTTGTCGCGCTCTGCCGACATGCTGTTTGTTTGGATCGTCCTTATTGAGCAAGTAGACTGAAACTCTGCTGGTGTTGACAGAGTTGCTTGAGCTGAAAGTGGAAGGTTGAGTTTTGAACAAACAGGTCGCAGGGTGACCCATCTCGTGGCAAATTTCAGGGCAATGTTTTCACCGCCCAAGAGCACTATTTTTGCTGGTGTTCGACCCACACGCGTTGATCGGCAAACTCCATCTCATGGCTAGACCAAGGTGGCATCGTCGACACCTTCATCCGACCCAAGCTATTTATCGGACGCGTAAAGAAATGAGGGCCATCGATCGCACGCAACTTCCGATCGCTATTGTTGGCGGTGCATTTCCTCGCTCGATGCTGACGTGGTTCTCCATGCGAACTCCCAAAGTGTACTGGTCCAAGATCCAGGATACGCTTCAGGTTCAGAGACCAGCGCTCTTTCCATCGTCTGACGATACTCAAGAGATAGTGCCCAAGACTACTTACGACCATGAGCCACCAATGAGTCGATGATGAAGGTGGTTTCGCAACGGCATTGCTGTCTCGTCAGAATGGGGCGTTTTTCATACCCTGCAAGGTTGGCCGAATCCGGTGTCGTTATCAGGAATACGTGCCAACTCCTCTCGACCTGCTAAACTTGACACGAACATGTCTTTGTCTCACGAAAGGACCCGCTCTGATGAACGCTCATCTCGTGAAAACTGAGCTTTGGTTCGATGAATAGCGCTCTGAAGTCATCTTGAGTCTGGACTGTCATTCTTATCCTGGCCGTCGTTTATCTGGAGAATAACCACACACTGTGCTGGGCTCTGTTGGAAAGCCGTCATGAGTGCTCTGTACAGGGGACGACAAAATGTTATGCTAGCTCGTAATGACGCAGTCGTGGCAGAACAGAACGATTCTATTTGGCTTACCTCACATGCGATCCACGGCTTCAACGCCGACCAGCTGCAACCCACGTCGTAAGACAGCGTTGGTTGCGGCGCACAGCAGAAGACGACTATCTTGACGGGGGTCTTGAAGCACACGACAGTTCTCGTAGAATCCGTGGAAGTGGCCAGCTACACGGAATAGGTAGTCGCACAGGTAGTGAGGGTACAGATGTGCTAAAGTGGCAGCCACCTCGTCGTCGAACTGGGCCAGAAGCAACGCCAACGCACGCTCGGACGGATGCCAGTCAGCTGAAGCGAGCGCCAACACGTCCTGAGCCGCACTGCTGTCGCTTGAAAGACCAAGTAAGGCGTCCCACGAGGCCTGGCCTCCATTTAATCCACTAGCCTTGCGGAGAATACCTTGGAGTCTTGCAGACGCATACATGAGGTACACTCCCGTGTTGCCCTTCAGGTTAAGCACGTTGCTCATGATGAACTTGTAGTTACGCTCGCGCTGCTGAGCCAGTTCGAAGTAGCGCACAGCAGCGTCCCCAACCACACGGTTCTGAGCGTCCACCTCCTCTCGTGTCAAACTGAGCTCGCTGGCAACGACCCCGGTCGTAGCCGACGCCAAGGCTTGACGCAAACATTCCGCGGCTGCGCCGTCCAGCAAATCCTCCAGGTAGTCGAAAGCGCCATTACGCGAGCTGAGCTTAGTGCCGTCGTGACCCAGCACCAGACCAAATGGCGCATGGGTCAGCTGTACGTCCTCTTTACCCGGTCGACTTGTCCAGCCAGCTTTCCGCGCGGCAGCAAACAAGTGCTGAAAGTGCAGCTGCTGGCTCTGGTCTGTGACGTACACGACCTCATCGTATTCCGTGGAGTCCACGCCAGGAAAGCCATGGATGCGCGAGTGCAAGCACGCCAAGTCCACCGTGGCATACAGGAACCCTCCGTCGCTCTTGCGAATGAGCATCGGAGGTTTATCCGGCCCGTCCAGGAAAATACCCAGCGCGCCTTGGGACGCCACCGCCAAGCCGCTCTCCTCCATCTTGGCCACAGTTGCGGGCACCAGCGGCATGTACGTGGACTCTCCGCGCTCCGTGACGTTCACACGAAGCCGGTCAAAGATGCGCTGGTAGGCCTCTCGACTCACTTGGCACGCACGCGTCCACGTCTCGCGGACCTTGGGGTCCACTGCGTTGTCCGAGCCGAGCCGTTGCAGCTGCAGCACCACATTGCCCACCTTGTGTTTGAAAGATGCGTCCACTTGTCCTCCGAGTTTGCGCTTGCCCGCCTCGTAGCACGCGCCCAGCTGAGCGTCCGTGAGCGCCTCGAGCGGCACCTGCTGCTCCATGAGCTCCACAACGAGCGTGGCCAGAGCGGACCCGACATCACCCGTGTGGCTCACGCGCGCCACACGGTGACCGCGGAACTCCAAGAGGTTGCAGATGGTGTCGCCCAGCACGGACGAGCGCAGGTGTCCCACGTGCAGCTTCTTGCCCATATTGGGCGCTGCAAAGTCCACGAGAATGTCCTTCTGCTGGTCCTCGGGGAGCCGCGTGGGCTCGACGCCGTCCGTGGCCATGGCCAACGCCTGGCGGGCGACCCACTCGTCGTGCAAAACGAGGTTCACAAAGCCTCCGTTGGTCACGAACGCGTCCTTCAGAAGTGGACACTTTTGGCCTTCAATGGTAGGAAGATTGTCCACAATAGAGTTAGCGAGCGCTTCGGGTGTAACAGCGCTTGTTTCCTGCTTCTTCTTCTTCTTCTTCTTCTTGGACGGACGGTTCCCTAGTTGTAATGCCAGACTCGTCTGGTAGTCCGCGTCGCTCTGCGCGGACCGACGTATGCCCAGGGACGCAGCGGGAAGTGCAGCTACGTCCATCGACGG
The DNA here is from genome assembly GCA_000500205.2 of Phytophthora lateralis. Lineage (NCBI taxonomy): Eukaryota > Oomycota > Peronosporomycetes > Peronosporales > Peronosporaceae > Phytophthora > Phytophthora lateralis. Next base: position 13,761 of record AWVV02001675.1, on the reverse strand, counting down.
TAGCGACGACTGCAGCGAGCGACGCAGCAACCGCTGCACGTGCCACGCGCACGAGAGCGTCGAGCGGGTCGCTGCCATCTTCGCCCCAGCCACACACGCTTCAAACTGACACAACGTACACACCACATACGTCTACCACCCCACTCTGATACCATCATTCCCACCCACCCACTGCCACCTTTCACTTTCCAAGTGAGACCATACGCGATCATGGCGGACTCGCTGGCGTGCCCCGTGTGCTTCGAGGGCTTCTCTCCGGGCGCGACCTTCGCACGGCACGTGGCGTCCTGCACCTGCGCGTCCCCGTCTCCGCCTTCTTCTCCCTCTGCTAGCGCCCACTGCTCGCGCTGTCTGCACGTGTACGCCGCCGGCGCGCTGCCCCACGAGGTTACCTTCCACGAACACGAGTGCGCGCGCGTCAACGAGCTTCCAGATGAGACCACGGATGCCGCAGAAGACGCGCGCAAGCCCAAGCGTCCGCGCAACGGCATGCGTGCGGCCGCCGCCCCGTGTGTGTCGCTCTTCCCGTCCAGCTGCTTTCTGTGCGGCAGCGGCGGCCGCGGCCTGCTTCACTGCGGTGGAAGCTGCGCGCGTGCCGCCCACCAGAGCTGCGTGGAGAAGCTGCAGGCCACGGCCACTGGTCAGCCGCTTTCCGTGGCTGAACGGAAGCAGGCGGCCGACGACTGGAGGTGCGCGCAGTGCGTGCGCGGTCTGCACCGCTGCCAGGGCTGCGGCTTCCTGGGCCACGCCTTGAACAAGTGCAGCGTGTTGGACTGTGGCTTCTTCTTCCACAACCAATGCGTACCCGCCGCGGATCCGGAGACTGTGCACGCGGGCTTCGTGTGCCCCAGACACTCGTGCGCCACGTGCGGCGCCCAGGAGACGGATATGCGCAGATGCAAGAGCTGCCAGGTGTGCTATCACATGACCCATCTGCGCTGCCCGCGCGGCGCAGCCGGACAGATGTCGAACGGAGGACTCGACCCGACCAACTTGTTCGTGTGTCCCAGACACGACGCAGAGACGACGACGTCCCCAACCAGCAGCGCGGACGCCAGCAACTCGCTGTGTTTGCGACTCGCAGCGGGTGACGTGGTGCTCATCCTCGAGTTCAACAACGCGCTGCTGCCGCCGAGCGCCAAGGCGGCGGCCCCCGACGCGGTCAACCACTGGGGAGTCGTGACCTCCGCCGAGGAGACGGAGCCGCTCGGACACGGTAACCAGCTGCTGAGTGTGCGGATGTTCGCGAACGACAATGTGCTCGTCGTACCCAACCAGTACGCGGTGCGCGTTGCGAGTGTCTCGGACTTTGCGCAGCCTGTAGACCTCATCCGCCACTGCTTGCAGCGTCATGTTATGGTCGAGCTGCAACTGCGCCAGATGGCAGGCAACGTGGACGACGCTGAAGCGAAGCGCATTCTGCGTGCCAGTAACGCGGCCTTTGCCGCGCGACTAGAGGCGCTGGGTATGACAGATGCCCAAGCAAAGGAGGTTGCAGAGCTGGGCCTTGCGCGCTGGCGTTCGTTCCTCGCACTGCCGGAACCGCGTCACTACGATGGCCTCGGTGATTCCGCGCCTTGTTATCTGTACCTGGACACCCGCGGATCTCATCTTGGACAGCAAACAGCGACCAAAACGAAAACTTCCGAAGCCGCAGCGGATGCAGATGGAGATGTGTCGATGACCGACGCTGACACGGATAGTGGTGGTGCTAATGGATCTGCTGGCGCAGCTTCGGCTGGTCCCAATGCGGGCCCATCAAGCTCTAATGGTGAGAAAACCGGTGATGAGCCGGTTGACAACGTGAATGAAATGCCTTTGGACAAGCATCCGATTCAATCGACACCATCCAGTCAAGAAAATCCTCTGCAGCAATCCCAAACCAGCACGCAAGACACAGTTATGACTAACACTCAAGACACGCAGCAGGAGTCGTGGTCACAGGCAACGTCTACAGGTTCGTCCCCGACGGTTGATGTCACCACAGTTTCACAAAATGCGCCGACTATTCCGCTGCGCATTGACGCCAGCAGTGATGTCCCAAGTGGTTTGGCCTACGACGTGAATAGCAGCAACAAACGACCGGCCAAAGGAGCTAGCGAAGGTGCCAAGCGCCAAAAGATCAATACCGAGGCACCAGGGTGCTGGAAGACTGCGGCGTTCACGCCTACCACCCTCCGTGGACTGTTTCCGGGAGCTTCTCTAAGTGCTGCAACTGCGTCTGCCACGCTGCATATCTCGCCTATGTCCGGAAGCGTGCGAACGATGCTTCCCCAGAAGCGAAAGCAACTGACCCGAAAGCAGAAGGTGCTCGCAGGCATGCCGCCGATGCTTTTAGAAGAGCTCGAGCGTGAGGCGCTGCGATACTTGGAGGAATCCGATGGATCGAACCCAAAGCGGATACCACTTCCTGCGGACGCTGACGCGTTTCCATGGGCTGCTCGAGCTACGAAGTTCCGCCCAGCCTTTTACAGACCCACTGTGATGCTAGGCCACAGCGGTCTGCGTCGTCCTGGAGTGGATGCTGTCAGTCGTTTGCTGGTGAGTCAGGACAAGCGCAGCATCAAGTGTTTTGTTCAGACTGTCGACGCCGCGACTGGGAAGGTGGCTACGCAATGTGATCATGTCAGCAAAAACAAAAGCACTTCGTCCGCGTCCCCAGCATTTGTGTACTTGGACTTGATGAGCTTGCGCAGCGTTCACGAGTTGGAGTCGGTGGTGCGTACACGGCTGGTCCAAGCTCTAGGCAAACGCACGCAGTACACGAGCCAGCATTTCGGCATGGATGCGCACCAAGTGCAGCGTTGGCTGGAGCAGCAGCGCCGCAGGAAGGTTGGCGAGCAGCCTCCCATTTCTCTTTGGTATTGCGCCGCCGACGGCGTCCGGCGCCACCTCGATCTGGGCGAGTCGTCGCACAAGCCGACCCCGAAGGAGATGCAGGCGTGGCTGTGCTTCTGTGCAAACGTGTGCCACCTTTCTGTGGTGATTGCAGTGCCGAACCTGTAGCATTCGACGTCGACGCCGATCGCAGCTCAACCGGTTGCGATGGCCGGCGCCGCGAAGTAAGTGACAAGAGCGAGTAGTGAAGAAGGACGATGAATGCATTTAACAAGTAAGGGGTTCAAAGCAACAGTGATACGGCCAGCATCCGTGGCCTAGTTCTTGGGTCCTTCAATGAGCCACTTGATGCCGTTGCCGAGCTTGACGTTGTCGAAGGCCTCCTTGGCTTGCTCGAACGGCACCGTCCTGGAGATCAGCTCCTTGACACTGAGCTTGCCGCTAGCGATCATGTCGAGCGCGAGCTGGTAGTCGCCGGCCGAGTAGCGGAAGCTGCCGGTCACGTGGAGCTCCTTGCTGCACAGGACGCCGATGGGGAACACGATGTCCGTCTTGCCCATGCCGCCCTGCGTGAACGAGCCGCCGTTGCGCGCGACGTGCACGGCCGCTTGGATGCACGGCTCGGCTCCACTGGCTTCGAGGACGACGTCCGCGCCCTCGCCAAGTCCGCACTGGGCGATGATCTCGTCGGCCATTTGCTGTGGCGTTGTCCCCGCCTTGCTCTTGAAGACGTGTGTGGCTCCGTGCTGCTTGGCGAACTCGAGGCGCGCGTCGTTGACGTCCACGCCGACGACGGTCGTGGCTCCGAACACGTAGCGCGCCACCTTGCAGGCCAACATTCCCACGGGCCCAACGCCGAAGACCACAACGCTGTTGCCAGGCTGCACCTTGGCCATGCGGCAGAAGTGCACGGCCACGGCGGTGGGCTCGAGTATGGCGCCTTCCTGCATGCTCACGTTGGCCGGCAGCTTGTAGCAAAAGTCCTCGGGCATGACGTAAAACTTGGCCAGTGTGCCGTCGTACGGCGGCGTGGCAGCGAACGCCATGTCCGGGCACAGGTTGTAGTTGCCCTCGACACACCGGACGCAGCGGCGGCACGGTACGCCCGGCTCCATGGCCACCTGGTCGCCCGGCTTGAGTGATTTGACGGCGGCGCCAACGGCGTGCACCACGCCGGCCGACTCGTGGCCCAGCACCATGGGCTTCTCCACCACGTACTTGCCGATGCTGCCGTGCGTGTAGTAGTGCACGTCACTGCCGCAGATGCCCGTGTAGCGCACGTTCACAATGACATCGTGCGGGTCCTTGATCTCCGGCACGGGGCGGTCTTCGTACTTGACCACGTCCACTTTCTCGAGCACGAAGGAGAGGTTCTGTTGCGCCAAGCAACCAGACGGTTAGATGAAGCGAACGTGAGGAAAAAACGAGTAGAAACGCACCTGCGGAGCCATTGTAGATGAGTTTTGGTTGGTGGGGAATTGGAAACTGAGCTCTGGGAAGAGGCGCCATGGACGTCATGTTAGGATCGACTCCGTCAACGTCACCACGGAGAGCTTCAACCACACATCAGAGCGCGTCGCGGATCGAAGCATCACGGCTGGTTTGGGGTTTGTCAAGGACTCGTTATCGTCGTGTAGTGTGTTGAAGGCGGGATAACCTCAGACTGCAGTGGGCAAGGCTTGCCCAGTGATCTTCAGATTGGCAAAACTATTGTATCCAGCCTGGTAAACATCCATTGCCTCGATAGAGCCGTAAACGTTTACGAGCACGTTGAGGTGGGAGAGATTTACCAGCTCGATGAACAACAACATCATGTTAACTGGGGCGAGTGTAGCAAAGGTGTTTTTGTGCTATGAAGTTGAAGATGGGATCACCTCAGACTGCAGTCCAAGGTTATCTCCAGATACGAAATAACACTTTAGCAACCTGACACCATCCACGTGGGGGTTGCTGGCTCAATTTGGTAAACAAACGTCACCTGTAAGCGTATACGCCCGCACTGAGAAATAGATATGCTTACCCGACGATGTTACTTGTTAACTGGGCCAACTTCTAGGACAATAGTTTCCGGTTGTTTAGTTGGCAATGACTAACAATTTTATCCCATCTTTCGTTGGCAATGACTACCGGTAACGATATTCATCTGGGTAGATCTTTATTCATAGGGAAGCATAATACACAAAAAAAAAAATAGTTTAAATAGTTGAGGATCCATAAGCTTCGCAGGTGGAAACACACAAATACAAAAGCCAAGATGTTGGGTTTTGATTAGAGTAATGACAGTCGTGTTGCGTTGTGCTCAGCATTGCGGTTGCAGTGAAATTCACGCATTTTCTCAACAACGTGCCAAGTACCTCGCCTCCACCCCACGAAAATGGTGTCCGACGCAGCTGAAACCGTTAACAACATCCTCTCCACGATCGCTACGGCGTGCATTTTCCTGAGTATGGTCCCGGGGATGTGGGTTGCCCACAAGAAGTGAAGCACCGCGGGCATCAACTACTATCCGCTCGCCATGAATTCAATGGGGTGGGTCAACTACACGTGGTCAGACCACTCCTTTTTCCCCGTAGGTGCTGTCAATTGCCTCGATGCTGTTTTTGGAGCCATTTTCTCGGACGTCTGCATCGCCTACGAGCGGGAGTTCCGCGGACGCTACGTCGCCTTCTTCGCGTTTGTCGTCGCGGTCACGATCGTTCTGATCCTGTACCGGTTCCTGAGTTCGCAAGACGACGACTCCATCGCCAAGGTACTCGGCTACTTCGCAGACGTCATGGCCGTCATCATGTTCGGCGCGCCGCTCATGCTGCTCGAGGACGTCGTCAAGACGAACAATTCCGAGGTTATCGCGGCCCCCATGGCCATTTCCGGCTTCATTAACGGTCGGTGTACGGCATCATGCAGACAAACTACTACGTCCTCGTTCCGAACGCCATCGGCGGCGTGTTCTGCTTTGTGCAAGTGGTTCTAATTATCATTTTCCCACGAAAGCAAAATGACAAGGCCGAGAAACTTCTGGAAGAAGTATCCGCTGTCCACGCACAGGCGGCGTAAGATAAATCAAAAGCGATTTCAATCTTCATCATTTCATCCAAATTATCATGTCTATTTCAGCAACGAGAAAGCTCAATATAGGCGTGTATTGCATTGCCAGTTTGTGTGTTTGCCGTGCATGGCGTCGCCAATTACTTGATGAGCTCGCCACCCCGACTCGCTGAGCTCGGCGATGTCAAACTCCAAGCGTTTGGTCTTCTCTGCGCCGTTGTTTCCTGGTTTCAACCCTGGCCTCCCCACCCTGTCAAGGACAAACGCTCGAGTTGGTCTACGCTCTACTTGGAGGAGCAGAAGGCCCTGAGTGAAAGGCAAAGCTGGCTGACCAAGTCGAGACCAGCCGTGATTTTGGCCAGTCTGGCCGTTGTGGGGCGGATTGTGGTGGCGCCGATCACGTTGATGTTGGTTTTTGCACGCACAAACTACCTCACGACGGGCACGTTTTTCATCGAGGCCAAAGACAGCTACTTTGCATTCAGCGAGATGGACTTGGTCATGACAGGAGGCTGCGGACCATGCCACGTGCCGTGTCAACGGTCGTTGTTCCAGGCAAACACCTTCAACCACGAGGCTCTCAAGAGCAAACCCATGTTTCAAAGCTTGTTCACGGCCACGTCGTGGGACTACAGCGTACTGAGCGACGAGGCGTTGAAGCTTGGCGAAGCGCTCGACGCTAGCGGTGCGATTTGCACAGGCGGAGTGAACGAGTGGGGGTCTCCGAACATTGTCATCACCGCAACCGCACAAGAAATCCTCCAAGTGGTTACTGTGCTGGGGCTTTCGGTCGCACCCCAGATGCTTGCAGAACTCAAGAAAGGGATTGAGCAAAAGGGCGAATGCGAGACCAAGTGGGCCATCATGGCGCTCATTCACCTCTTCCAGTTCCAGACGGTGAAGAACAGCCTCGACTACTCGTTGATTCCTGCCGCGGACTTTAATGTTTTCCCCGAGTACACCGAGTGTCGACCTCTTGTCTCCAATGACAACATTATCGGCATCAAACTTGCCTTAGCAACCGGAGGTGAGGATCTACTTGCGGTTGTACCGGAGCTCCTGCAGCAGTTCCCATACGAATTCAAAAGCAGTTTACCTTCAGTGTCTCGAACGATGCCAGCGCAAAACACGGTCCACAAGGCTATTACAGTCATCCAATCGTTGTTTCACGCTTACTACGCTGGCTGCCGAGTCCGAGAAGTCAACACTACGGGGGTGTACGTCGAGGAAACGTGCACTTTGATCAAGCGCTGGGAGTCGTACGGGCTTATGATCCAGTCCCCGGACGACATCCCCGTCTGCACGACAAGCAACATTTGCGTCCACAATTATTACAACTCGCTCTGGGAATGGGTGAGCAAGATCGATCCCAGCGTGGAAGGGCGGATCGCCGAGTACATTAATGTTTTCCGCAATCGATACGCAGATACGGTGGAACTCAGCGTGTTACCAGGGGTGGTGGTACTGCAAATGCTGCTCATGGGGATCATTAGCCTGTACCAGATCATGTCCCACAAGCGATCGGTGCTGCTGACACAGACCTGGGCATATCGGTGCCAGAATGGGCGCATGCAGGTGCTTTATCTGGCCCAAGTGACGTACCACCTCGCACATAACTCGGATCTGTACTACTTGGGGCTTGCTACCGGGACGCTAACACCAGAGTCGCTGGTAAACCTGACGCTTAGCTTCTTTGTGTTCTCATACTCGTTCATTAACTTAGTCAAGGCGCGTTCCGGCGAACAGAAGCTGGATCGGTACTTCCGATTGACGTGGGAGACGATGCAAGTGATCATCACGACTTGCGTTGCACTGGTCTTGTATTCCGTCCGTGTGACGTCCTTGGGCTTTGTTGTGGATTGGAATGGCGAGTTGCTACGGAAAACGACGGAGCGCGGCGCCAAATACTGCGGACTCAACGACTCGTGCATTCTCATGAAGGCAAACTTGGCCATCGCGATCGCTTCGATCTCCACCGGCTTGGGTTTGGTTGCAGTCACCACATCGTTCCTCGTGCAGAAGGGCTTCTGCCAGCCCCAACGATTTCCGGGCTACGTGACACGACTAAACCACGGTAGACGGGATCGCGACGGGGTGTCTACGAGACGAACTTCATCGGTTCTTTCGCTCATATTGCCACGTCACACGGCAGTCATTTGGCCAGACACGCCTGCTGTGCAGCCTCGTTCTAGGAGATCTGCTACGTCGACGTCTAGCGTGGTGCACCGATTCCCAGTAACAACGTTTGAGCAGCACTGCCTCGGGTCGCCCTTTTCCAAGCTGTTCAAAGATTGCGGCGACTTCGCCTACACGAACTACCGAGGCAAACACTGTACAAGCGTCGAGGCATTGCTACTTACGGGGTACGTGTTCTATGGCGAGCATATTTACCAGGCCTCCTCGGTCGTATTGCTCCTCCTGGTCAGGTTGCTGCCTCGAAAGTTTTTGAGGACGTTCAACGTGTTAATTATCCGCTGGTACGTTGACCCAAGCAAAGGCACAGTCTCGTTCGCGCAGTCCTGTACATGGTATCGTGCGAGTGAGGAGAGCTACTGGTTAGAAGAAGCAACTCCCGTCGCTTAACTCCTTGGAGATAAGTCTCAACTATGTGTCCATGGGAGTGTCATGAGTACTTCTTCAAGTTTGTCTTGCTGATACACTAAAACCATTGTCACTCGTCTACTCACTCAGCATCTAGGATACCGGCGTGGCCTCCGAGATCCAGTAGTTCTCTTCGCTTGCCGTGTACCAAGTACAGGACAGCGCGTGCGTAAGCGTCCCGTGTTCTGGGTGCACCCACCACCGCAGCAACAAGATGTTGAACGTACGCAGGAACTTGGGCGGGAACAGTCTTGCCAACAAGAGCAGCACGACGGACGGGGCCTGGTACACGTGCTTACCGTAAAACAAGTAGCCCGTGAGCAAAAGCGCCTCGACGCTCGTACAGCGTTTGTTCATGAACGTCACGTAGGCGAAGTCGTCGCAGTCCATGAAAAGTTTCGTGAACGTCGAACCGAGACAATATTCCTCGAACGTCGTGAGTATCGTCGTGATCTCGTGGTCTGCTTGGCCCACGCGCCGATGCTTCCCTCGGAGGATAGCGAACCGCGCACGCGGCATCACCGACATGTGAGGGGCTTTACCTCTTGCTACTTTTTCCAATGCAGTGGATGGGCCAACGGAAGGACGTCCTACGTGACTTCGTAAACGGATCCGGGAAATCGACTCACTGATGTGCATCCACGGACTGCTGTGCTTCTGCACCACAAACGACGCGGTCAAGGCGACAAGCCCTAGGGCTGTGGACGCGATTGCTGCAATGATCGCCAAGTTGAGTCTCATGACGATGCACGAGTCGTGGAGACCGCAGTACTTGGCTCCTTCGACTGTCGTCTTGCGCAGCAGCTCTCCATTGTAGTCGACAATCCACGGCAACGACGTGAGGTAGGACGAATACAAAAGCGACGCGACGCCCGTCGTAATGAGCACCTGCATGATCTCCCACGTGAGGCGGAAGTGCCGATCGAGCTTCTGCACTCCGGAGCGCGCTTTGAGCAGGTTGATGAACGAGTACGAGAAGGCGAAGAAGCTGAACGTGAGGTTGGCAATCGACTCGACCGTGAGCGTCCCCGTGACGAGTCCCAGGTAGTACGTGTCCGAATTGCGAGCCAAATGGTATGTCACTTGCGCCAGATACAGCACCTGCATGCGCCCATTCTGGCACCGATACGCCCAGATCTGTGTCAGCAGCACCGACCTTTTGTGCGACATTATCTGGTACAGACTAATGATCCCCATGAGCAGCATTTGCAGCACCACCATCCCTGGTAACACGCTCAGGTCCACCGTATCCGCGTATCGATTCCGAAATACACTAATCTTCATCAATGCACGCCCTGGAGTGCTGTCCGTACCGGTGACCCATTCCCAGAGCGAGTTGTAGTAGTTGTGGATGCAAATGCTGGACGTGCCAGTGCTGCAAACGGGGATATCGTCGGGGGCCTGTAACATGAGTCCATAGCTTTGCCACCGCTTGGACAATGTACACGTATCTTCAACGTAAATGCCAGTAGTGTTCACAGTGCGTACTCGACACCCGCTGTAGTAGGCTCGAAACAAGGACTGGGTGACACTTTTTGCTGGATAAACCGTTGGGCTGGACGTCGCAATCACTCGAGAGACGACTGGGATGCTGCTGTCAAAGCCGTAAGGGAACAGCTTGAGCAGATCTGGCACAACGCGCACGGGATCTTCCCCTCCAGTCGCTAGAGCTAACTTCTCGCCCACGACGCCTGCGTTAGGTACCTCAGGCCGACACTCCGTGTACTCGGGGAAGACGTTGAAATCTGCTGCGGGGATTGAGGAATAGTCGACGCTGTTCTTCACTGCTTGGAATTTGAACAGGCGAAGGTGGCCCTCGACGGCCCATTTGGTGATGCATTGGTCCTTGAGCTCGATACCTTTCTTCGCTTCCATGATCTGCTGTGGCGCTACCGAAAGCTGTAGCGTCTCGATAATCTCGACGACCTCTTCGGCCTCACCCGTGATGATGGAGAGGGGCGACCCCCATTCGTCCACGCCGCCAGAGCAAATTGCACCACTCGCTTCAAGCCTCGCAGCTAGTGCTATCGCTTCCGCACTCAAGATACTGTAGTCCCATGTCGTCGCAGTATACAGGTCCTCGAACGTGGGCTTGCTCATGAGCGCTTCATGGTTAAACGTCGCCATTTGATGCAGCACCTTCTTGCACTCGATATGACACGGCGTACACCCGCCAGACATGACGAGATCCATTTCGCTGAAGCCAAAGTAGCTGTCTTTGGCCTCGATCAAGAAGGTGCCCGTCGTAAGGTAATTTGTGAAGGCAAAGACGAACAGCATCATCAATGGAGCCACGAAAATCCGCCCCCAGATAGCGAGACAAGCGCCGACCGAAGCTGGCCGGATTTCACGATAGCACCGTCTCCTCCTCCTCTCCCTCTCTCGCTCTTGCTCGTAGTACGTCACTGACCACGAAGAATCTGTCCGTTGCGGGTGGATTGAGCTCGTTCGTCGCCATTCCTTGACCTTCGTGAACGATTCCACCACAAACGACCGCTTGTGCGGCAGTCTCTCCATGTCGAGCGACGATGAAGAACTTCCTAAAAATGTGTTGCGTCTGGAGGCATTTTCGCTTTTGAAAGAGCCTGACGTGGGCCTCCTGAAGAACGAATCGCGTAGGGAAGAGCGCTCTCGGGGCGGAGCTTCCGTGGCGAGCAACGATGGAGAGCTTTTCAGAAACGGTGTAGGACAAGTCGAAGTTTCAGCCTTGAACGAGGCCAACGTGGGGCTCCGGAAGAAGGAATTCCGCAGTTTTCGAGGCGATTCCTCCCAAGTTTTCGTGGCCGGTTGTAGCCACGTAGTCATTGATCTAGAGCTCAAGTGGGAACGAGGGTGCGAAGAGGAGGATAAATAGGGAACGAGCCAACGGAGGTATTTTAGAGGGCGTCTAATCCGGAATAACATTTGATCCTGCTTTAAGGGCGACGGTGAGAGCTTGTACTGGGCGAGTGTCAGATAGAGTGGACATTGCAAAGCCCAGATCAAAAAATAGGAATGTCTGACGCTCAATAGGTATGATGGGTAATTTCTGTTGAAAAAGAACTTGTTATCGTCAGAGGTGGAGGTCAAAGCCCGCAAATTGGAATGAGCTCATTCCCAAGGAACCAACACAACTGGTGACGTCTACTTGGTGAACGAGCTATTGGTGAGACTTCGTGTTTTCGTCTTCTCCGGGTTATTTTTGAGGAAGACGCTGCCCAGCACGCGATGGAGTTTCCCGGATCCGTTGATACGAGCTCTTAGTAGATGAAGGTTGCAACAGTATTGCTGCTATTTTCTCGGCATACATCGCACAAGTGCTTGTTCCATGTGACTTGGCAAAGATAGAGCTGGAGGACAAGCACCTTGGACGGTGCTTGGTCAAGGATGGAACTAATCGGCCTGAAAGTCTCTCACTTTCTCATCTCGAAGCTGTTCCTTTTCTCAAGCTTGAACCATGGGAGCCACCGCGGAAGCTGCTATAGACCATGAAACTACACCTCAAACGGAGGAAAAGGCTTCGGCGTGGGCCATTGCGTACTTCGAACAGCGCAAACGGCATCGAGCCAAGCACCGCCAGGGCAGGAAAATCGGGCCGGCAGTAATTGGCGCGTCGTTGGCAGTCACGGGTCGAATCGTGGTCGCTCCGCTTCTGCTTCTGTTGATTTTCACGACCATGAATTACCTCAACGGCGCCACGTTCTTCATCCAGTCCAAAGACAGCTACTTTGCGTTCAATGAGAATGACCTGGTAATGACGGGCGGGTGCACGGGCTGCCACATTCCGTGTCGGAGGGCGATGTTCCTGCTCAACACCTTCAACCACGAGGCTCTGAAGAACAAGCCCATGTTCGAGGACTTGTACACGGCGACATCGTGGGACTACTCGCTTCTAAGTGCGGAGGCCCTGGCGTTAGGCGATGCACTCGACAGCAACGGGGCACTCTGCACGGGGGGCGTGAACGAGTGGGGGTCACCCAACACTGTGGTCACCACCTCCGCGCAAGAACTGCTGCAGGTCATCACGGTGCTGGAGCTTTCGGTCGCGCCGCAGATGATCGCAGAGCTCACGAAAGGGATCGAGTTGAAGGGCGAGTGCGTGACCCAGTGGGCCATCATCGCGCTCATTCACCTCTTCCAGTTCCAGACCGTCAAGAACAGCACAGACTATTCGGCGATCCCGGCCGCAGACTTCAACGTCTTCCCCGAGTTCACCGAGTGCCGGCCCGTTGTGTCGAACGACAATATCATCGGCTCCAAGCTGGTGCTGAGTACCAATGGCGAAGACCTGCTCGCTGTGGTGCCAGATCTGTTAAAGCAGTTCCCGTACGGCTTCACCAGTAGTCTACCCTCCGTGTCCCGTGAGATGGCGGCGTCTAACACCAAGTACCCTGCCACGACAGTCATCCAGGCCCTGTTTCGAGCGTACTACGCCGGTTGCCGCGTTCGGGAAGTGAATACGACTGGGGTGTACGTCGAGGAGACGTGCACTGTGATCAAGCGCTGGGAAACGTATGGACTCATGATCCAGTCCCCCGACGACATCCCAGTGTGCAGCACCACCAACGCGTGCGTCCACAACTACTACAACTCGCTCTGGGAGTGGATCAGCGAGATCGACACCAGTGTCGAGGGCCGAATCGCAGAGTACATCAACGTCTTCCGCAACCGCTACGCAGACACGATCGCGCTCAGCGTGCTGCCAGGCATGGTCATCTGCAGATGATGCTCATGGGGGTCATCAGTCTGTACCAGATAATGTCACAAAAGAGGTCGGTGCTGCTGACGCAGATCTGGGCGTATCGTTGCCAGAATGGCAGGATGCAGGTCGTGTACCTTGCTCAGGTGACGTACCACTTGGCCTTCACGTCCGACTTGTATTATCTGGGGCTCGCCACGGGGACGCTCACGGTCGAGTCGGTGGCCAACCTCACCTTTAGCTTCTTCGTCTTCTCGTACACGTACATCAACCTACTCAAGGCGCGGTCGGGAGAGCAGCAACTGGATCGCCACTTCCGACTCACGTGGGAGACCATGCAAATTATCATCACGCCCTGCATTGCCACGTTGCTGCTGTCGGTGCGACAGAAGTCGCTCTCGTTCGTAGTGGACTGGAACGGCGAGCTGCTGCGCAAGACGACGGCACGCGGCGCGAAATACTGCAAGCTGAACGACTCGTGCATCCTCATGAAAGTGAACTTGGCCGTTGTCGTGCTGGCTGCGTCCGCGCTGCTGGGTCTTGTGGCCTTTGCGGCCTCGTTCGTCATCCAGAAGCGCAGTAAGCACTGGGAAACCTTC
>AWVV02001667.1:0-19617 GCA_000500205.2 Phytophthora lateralis | reverse complement strand
GGACCTTGACAACTTGAGTCATCGTGAAAGCGATGAGGAGCAGAGCTTGGTTTTGGTTGAGGAGGTGCGTAGTGCAAGTCGAAATTGCAAGTGAGCTCTTCAATGTGGAACTGCTACTGTGGCTAAAGTCCTGGAGGTTTGATTATCTCCTTTGCGAGGGCCTAATGCTTACCGATGATAAAGCCCTTCCGATGAAAGTACAACAACAACCACATGCTTCCTTTGCAGACCTACATGATTATCTGCGAACCCAACTCCTCACGGCGGGAGCATGACTCGCGTGTTACGTTGTAACCGGATACTCGGATGGACGCAGTTCAATCCAAACCGCGGTGTGTGCATCAACAAAGGTTGCGGGCATGTTGCTACACGCCCTCCGTTTGAAGGTCCTACGCACGAGCACAAGTCCATCGTAAGCCCTCCTAAACCTTAGCCCCGAGGACAGCAACTCCTAGCTGAGCAAATATAAGACAGTATTGCGGTTTGCCCTCGGACGGAAAGGCATTGCTGCAGTCACTGTATCACGGATAGAAATGTACTTGCTTAGTATTTACATTCGCTGACAAACTGCTGTCTAGTTCGATTTGGTTCCGTGGGGTAGCACACAGTGGTTAATGCACATCTGTAGCAAGGAAAGTTGTACATGTACTCATATGTAGGAGAAAATGGCCGTCGAAAAATGGTCATTCGGACCCTGTAGGCAAAATTAGAGCTCTTACGTAGGGTTGACTAGGAGTCATAATTCGTTGTTAGGTCTGCAGCAAATCCTATGTAGAACCCTACACCTCGCCAATCACTCTGGCAGTGTTAGGCGGGGACTGCCAGTCAACATGTTTTTGAGAAGTGTACTGTACTCGCACAATGGTGTTGTCCCCCCGATGTTCCTACAACCTTGGCCAACTTAGTACGCTCTCGTTCGACACTGGAATTGTACGGGTACGGCTACCAAATATTGACAAGGTGGACGGCAATGCGCTGGGTGATGGTGCGATGTGCCCTCTTATGTGCTTCTCAACTCCTTTCGCCACGCATACATAATTCCAGGCCAGACATCAACACGCACGTCCCAGTGAGAAGAATATGATATGCAAATATGAACAGGCTGTGAATTAGAGGCCCCATGGAGTTCGTATGTAACCCCGTGGGAGATGTTACGACGATGGAGGTGTTGCACAAGAAAAACTGCTCGGCGATTGTGGTGACTCTGCATTTGTCGCGTCGGCACTACATGACAGTGATGACAACGATGAGGGTGTGGAAACTAAGACCCTTTGACGGCGTTCACGACAAGCGAGAAAGCCGATGCAATCCGATCGGTGATCTTCATACTATCCCGATGTGGAAACGAAGCTGTTGTCTGGCCTTCTGACGCTGCAGGAGCGGCTGCGGAAACACAGCGATTAAGTTATCCAGGTTTCTGAAAATGGAAGCTCAGTAAATTTTCCGCGTGCAGAATAGTTTATGAAGAGTATTGCGCGTGGTACTTTTGGACGTCTTCGTTGGTTTGGGTGCTCAATGGGCGTCAGTGACAATGCATCACCAACGATCTACGTCGATGCAAGGTAGGAAAAAGCACTGCGGGGAGCCGTAGAAGAGCACACTGAGGAGGTAACGTTGTTCGCGTTGAGACGTAGCATGAGTATTAGGCATAGTAGTAGTGCTGGCTGCAACATGAGATTGCGGCAGACATCGTAAAGCAAAACATAGATTGCATCCCCATCATCGAAACATGACACTACAATCCTAATGTTCTGCCTGGCACGAATACGAATGCATTGGCTCCGCCAATGTGCTTCTCCAAGAGTGCATTTCAAATTTATGCCAACACGTCTAGCCTGGCATACACTCTGTCGCCCTGCTGCATCGCTGAAACGGGGGACGCTCAAACCTCGTCGCCCCACACCGCTGCGTTTTCCCTGCTGCGCGACGCTCACTGCTGCTCCTGAGCACGGCGCGCGTTCCTGATAATATCCAGCAAACCACCGACGTTCTTCTTGTAGAGCTGCAGCTTGGCGTCCATCTCCTTCCACTGCTCAGCGCCGAAGCGACGCTGCAGCGAGCGGGAGATGGTTACGGTGCGGGCGAGCTGGTCGATCTTGGCGCTCACGAGGCCGGCCGTGATGGCGCGCACCACCCACTTCTCCACGTCCTCCTCGTCCACGTCCAACGCGGCGGCCACGTCAGCGTACGGGATGTCCTGGAAACCGGTGGGCAGCGTGCACAGCGTGAAGAGGCGCATGGTGTCGGCGACCTCGGCCTCCTGCAGGCCGTTCTCGGTGAAGACGCCGCCCGCGCTCTTCTGGAAGGCCGCGAACTCCTTGAGCGTCTTGGTGGACACAATGTCCAGCAGTTCCAGGAGCTTGGAGCCCTGGAGCGAGGCCTGCACAACTGCGCTGGCAGCCAAGTCCACGCGGGTCAGGAAGCTGGCCACGGGGTTCTGCAGCACGATCTGGGCGGCCCGTGTGGCCTGGTCCTTGGCCACCTGTCCCTGTTCAAAGGTCGCGAGGAACCTGTCCAGCACGACCAGCACCTTGAGCTTGTCGTCGCTCTGCTCCAGCACGTCGGTTACGGCCAGCAGCAGCACGCGGCGCTCAGCCACGCTGATTTTCTGCGTGTCCAGCAGCGTCTCCACCTGCGAGAGGTACGGGGCCACAAGCTCCACGTTGCCGGAGCTCGCAGCCAGCGAGATGACGTCCAGCAGCGCCTGGAGCTGCACCTGGGGCAGTGCCTTGGCCTTGTTGAACAGGCTGGCGGCCACGCGCAGCCGCAGCACGGGACTGGCCTGCGCCTCGCCCTTCACGACCTGCAGGAGCTGCAGCGCCTGGACCTGCGGCTCCGGCAGCGCCAGGACAACGTCCCACAGCAGCGCAAAGGCGCCTTCCACGTCCGTCTCGGCTGTGAGCGCCAGCAGCTGCGGCAACTTGGGGCTGACGGCGGCCACGACGGGCGCCCAGTCCTTCTTCTTGATGTCCACCGACAGGTCCAGGGGCGCGGCGCCCGGCAGCAGCTTGTTCACGTACGCGACGAGGTCCGAGGCCATGGTGACGACTTGGGGATTGGAGTCGCGGGCCAGTCAATATAAATGAGGTACCGTGGATAAGTACTCCTAAGGATGCATAGTGTATCCATGATTTCACTGTATCCATGTTGGCGTGGTCGGTTGCACTAGCCTAAACGATTGATCTTCAAAATTGCGCAAGAAGAGCAAATGGACTAGTAAATTTCCAGCTTAGCGTTCGGGTCCACCGCATACATGCCCTTGTATTTGTCAAAGAGCTGCTGCAGTGCAGCCATGTACTGTTCGTGATACTTCTGGACGTCTTCTCGCGTCGGGTTCTCGATATGCGGCAATTCCAATGACTTCCCCACGACCGTGATAAGATCGACGTCAGTTCTTGGCAGGTAGCAGCAGTAGAGTCGTCCGAAAAATACGACACCAGGCAGCTTGAACTCGTTCAGTTTGAGACGAAGCTTTAGCAAGCTCGGAAACGTGTGGTACGCGTATTCCTCACCGAACGTGTACACCGGATGCACCTTGTAGCCGTACTGCAGAGCCATCTTAATGAAGCCGAAGCGCTTCTTTATGTAGACGCGGTGCTTGCCGCGCTTGTACAGTGTGGCTTCCTCGAACCCGCCAGGGATCAAACTTACATTCTGTCCTGTGGGCATGACGCGCTTAAAAGTGGTCTTGGCAACGCTTTCAAAGTCCATCCAATTGAGAACATCACGTAGCATGGGGAACCAGAAGAGGTTCTCGGCGACCAGCCACAGGCAGTCAGCGCGCTCGAAGGTCATGTGATGCGCCCCGTTAATGGCGAACCCGTTGGAGAGTACACCGTGCGGGTGGAAAGCAAACATGGACCGATCGTTCGGCTGGACGAACGGAGGCGTGTCATTTTCTTCGACCGCTTTGATGGCAGCGACCGTCTCGTTCATTAGCTCTTCTCCATTTGTATGCCCAATTTTGCGCAGCTTTCTTTCGACCTCCTCGCGCTCTTCGAACACCGCCACGTTGAGACGGAAGTATGGGTAGTGCAGAAAGATGTAGCGCATCAACCGCCGTACGAATGGCCATCGATGGAGCGAGTTCCGCGTCAAATAGTGATAACTCTCGTGCATTCCGACGACACCCAAGAAGAGCTGCACGATAAACGGGAGTGGTGTTGCGCTGGCGTTCGTGACGGCGGTCCAGACCCATCGAGCGACGCAGAGGAAGGAAAACATCCACATGACGACGAAGTAGCCCCAAGCCGACGACCCAGAGGCCGTAGAGAAGCCAGAGCTGGAGATGGCGCAGCATGCGACCTTGCAGCGTGCACAGCTCCGGCCGCGCATTGTTATCGGGCCAGACCGAGGTGCGTCCACATGCTGCGTTTCTGAGGTCCCCGATCGCTGTCGACATGGCGCCGATTTTCACGAATGACGTCGACCTCGATGCACTGTCCTCGCCAGATGGAGGCAGTGCGTCCTAATGCGTGCGTGGCTGCACCCCGGTGGATCCTCTCCAGATCTCGGTCACGGCGCGCGCTGTACTCACAGAATAGAGACGAGGCCAATGGCGTGGATATGCGGGGCGTAGCTCGTTGATTGCATCGCCCGAGCGGGGTCGATGACGGCAACCACTTGAACCTGCCCACCTCTTCGGCATTTTCACGTTGAAGTCCAAGTCTCCGATGCTGGTAGATGTAAGTCTCCTTTGCCGTCAACTCGATCACCACAGATTAGCGGCCGTCGTGTGGGGGCCTCCGAATGGAAGCGTGACGGATTGGAATGGGCGGAGGCGCTCGCTTGAAGAGCTTGAAGAGGGAAGCACCGAAGCGTATCAGTTGCGAATCTGCGTCCGAGATGGTATTCGCGCCCTATCTTGTTCAGATGGGAGATGCTCTACTGGGGCGGCTCGCACGGGCCTTCATACTCGTCGCCACTCACCTAGCGCCGACGATGACCAAGAGCTTCAGCTGGGACTACAGCGACGAGGAAATGGGACCACTAGTACCGGTGAGCCCCGCGTCGGCCTGTGAATTGTGAATTTTATGCTGTCTGACGATGTGCATGTCTCTCCCATGTTTGACGTTCAGGAATGGAGCAGCGAGCCAGACGCCAACTTCTTTAACTGGAGCGCCCGCCGAGCCGAGTTCGCCTAGGCTTGACTGTCCGATTGCGGTGCGTGTGGTAATACATGTAACGTTAGCACAGGTAACTTGCCGTCAAAGTTGAAGTTGGCCATCCAGCTGTATTTTCCATTATAATGTTAATTTGCTTTATCAAGCGTCCTGCCACTAAAACGTCTCTTCTACGTGGCGAGAATCCAAGCCCCCAATATTCGATCAGCGATGGCCGAACCGGACGACCTCTTCACGCTCAAGAACCAGTTGTGGGTGGGCAATTACCAAAATGCGCTGAGCGAGGGCGCCATGCTCACCCACGTGTCCGAAGCGCTGCGCCACGAGCGCGACGTGTACGTGTACCGCGCGCAGTTGGCGCTGGGCAACTTCTCCGTGGTGTTACAGAACGTGCCGGACGCGGGGCACACGCCCATCGCGCTGAGCGCCGTGAAGCTCTGGGCCACATACCTCAGCGGGCAAGGCGACAAGGAGATGATCGACCTGACGCTCAAGGAGTGGCTGGGCGACCCCACGAGCGGCGAGAATGCGCACCTGCTGCTGGTCGCCGGTCAGATCTACGCGCGCGAGGGAAAGCTCTCGGATGCGTTGTCCGCCCTCACGCGCGGCGGCTCGCTCGAGCACATGCTGTATATTGTCCACCTGTACCTGCAGATGGACCGCGTGGACCTGGCCCACAAGACGGTGCTCGAGATGAAGCGCATAGAGGAGGACTCGACGCTCACGCAGCTGGCGCAGGCCTGGACGCTCACGCTGCAGGGCGGCGACAAGGCTGACGAGGCCACGTTGCACTTCCAGGAGCTCGCCGACAGGTTCGGCGCCACACCGCTGCTGCTGAACGGCGCGGCCGCCGCCTTCATGGCGCTCCGGAACCACGTCGAGGCCGAGCGCCTGCTGCTCGAAGCCGCCCAGAAGGACCCGAGCAACGAGGACACGCTCATCAACCTCATCGCCGTCAGCGCGCACCTGAACAAGCCCACGCATCAATACATTTTGCAGCTGCAGCAGGTGGCGCCGGCCAGTACCTGGCTCGAAAACTACGTGCTGCTGGACCGGGGCTTCTCGGAGATGGCCGCCACCTTTGCGTAGAGCGGAGACGTTAACACTCGACCTGACACCTGCATAGGTACGTGGTAAACGCAAGTTGGAAGAGAGCAAATAAGTTCTGCATACATGCGTTCGGTTCGGACGAGTAAATTCCACCTCAAAATGGCGACATTTACCTCCCCACGCGCATTATTGTTTCTGTATTAGTGTGGGGAATGTTGCGTAAAGTGACGCTCCGCGGTGCTGTCGGGCCAACTTCTAACGCGTCAGCTCCTTGTTCATGAATTTTCGCTTGGCGAACAGCATCCACCACTTGCTCTTCTCTCCATTGGGGAAGACCTGGCCCACCAGACGGAACGCGATCGCCTCACGAAGCTGCTTGAAGAACCCGCGAATCATTTCTACCAACGCAAAACACCTCAACCGTGAGCACAAAACATCACCTCACCGCCCCCCAACAACAGATCCCAACCTGCTTCGTTCGCGCTCGACGGTGCGCGCACCAGTCCGCCCAGCGGGAATCCCGAGTCGCCGGGGATCGCGAACGCGTCCACCGCCGTCTGCTGCAGGATGCGCGTAGCTGCAAGTCAATACAAACGTTAGAAGATGTAATCCACTATAGCTGTAATGTCGGACCACCGCACCGTCCGCCTTGGTGGTGCATCGGTCCAGCTTCTTGAGGCACAGGTGCACGAAGAGCGTGCCGTAGATGAGCACGCGGTCGGCGCCGCCCTTGATCTCAAAGTTGGTGAACAGCACGTTGGCGCGGAAGAGCGTGAGGATCTCGTCCACGACGTCCTCCTGGTCCTCGGGCGCGGGGGGCGCCGGCCCGCGCGTGCGTGTCTTGATAGGCAAGATGGCACAGCCGCACGCCTCCTGCGTCTGCAGCTCGTTGAGCGACGAGTGATACGCCGGCATTGTCAGATCGGTCACCTCGAAGAGAAGAGCGAGTATGCGACGCAGACCGGGCTGATCCGGAAAATTGTGTTTATTTACATCATATTGGTGTGGAAGACGCTGGTATATACGTGGGCCACATTAATGTCCAAAGCCGACGTTCAAATTAACGTGAACTTACCGGAACGACCGGAAGTGCTATTACATGCATCGTGCCCTCGAGGCATGCGCTGTTATACCCACTTTGTTCAAAAAAAATGTGTTCGCTGGGAGATTGCGTCGTGGTCCCAGCCCCCTGAACTCCCCTGAACATGGTTGCCACTTACCATCTTTACGTACGTGTCGTCAAAGATTATGCAAGGCTTATCCGGATACTCCATGTAGCAGCTTAGCTTTCCAATTGAGCGCCGTCGTGTGTGTAGGTGGCTTTTGACTCGTTCTCCGAAGTACATGTACAGTGTAGGTGACTTGATACTGTAACGCCCACCATGAGATGGCGAAAAATGGCACACGTCTCTGATCGATCCGCGCCACGTCAACGGCCATTGAATTCAGTCTGCAAGCAACAGCTCCTTGTCTGTGACTGTCATTAGAAACTAACATTGAGTGAAATGGTTCATATAATGGATGAACCTGTTCGGTTGTGGTCGTTACGAGAGCTTTACAGTACTCACAACCGCGACAGTCGACGAGCTGCAACCGCGACAGTCGACGAGCTGCAACCGTTGTTGCAACACCGACTATCAAGTCTTGCAGCGATCTCATTGGCGTGACGCCTGGATATTTTAAACGAGAGATTCTCACGTTTGGGAGATCCGTTGATGGGGCTCAACGGGTGTTGTTGTTTGGGACTTCCAGGTATGTGAAGTCCACATTGTGGACAAGTCCGAGGGAAAAATGCCGGTGCTGGTCGCAACATCCCCGCCTCAGGCTTGAAGTTTGTATGAGTGTGTTGCTTTGTGTATGTTGACCACTTCAATGCTTGAGAGTCTTACGGCATGTCTCATTCCTGAACCCTCGTCCTCGGCGAGGGACCCAGCCGGACCAGATGCGGCAGCGCAAGCTTATACGCTTGCGTAGGTTACTTCCAGCCACAGATCGTATTGGATCCACTGCACAGCGAGTAATGCCATATGACAGGCCATCGCGGATTATATCACTTTTGTGCACCACAGCAGCAAGTCAGTGCTTAGAAACCCATCGCTGGTGCCGTGCCGCATTGGTCACTTTCGCTTTCTCCTGTGCAGGGCCCCTCACACTCGCTTGGAGCGCATTTAGTGGTCTCTGTTTAATCTCTCGGGCAACAGGTCAGCAGGACGGCCAGCCAACGGACCATGGGCAACATGTACACGCGCGTGCTGAACGTGGCGTCGCTGCGGCCGGGCGACCACGTGTGCATCTGGGACTACAGCCGCTGGCCCATTTCGTACCAGCACCACGGCATCGTGTGGGCCTCTGGCGCGTCGGCCGCCGACGTCCGCGTGTGCCACGTGTGGAGCCCGCTCGAGGGCTTCCAGGAGGCGCAGGCGGACTCGTGCTTCCGCATCTCGACGCTCGAGGAGTTCCTGGACAACCGCAAGCATAAGCACCTGCGCCTCGTCGAGTACCACACGTCGGGTCTGCGCGAGGTGCTGTCCCGCTGGGGCGAGGTGCACCTAAGCAAGGCCGACCTTCCCGAGGTGGTGCTGGCGCGCTGCAAGTTCCTGCTGGGTCTGGGCAGGGGAGACTTTAACATATTCACTCAAAACTGTGAGCATGCGGCCCACTGGTGTATGACCGGCGAGCAGTGGTGCAAGCAGACGCTCACCAAGGTCAAGGGCCGCGTGCCGTTCGAGAAGCGGATGTCAACGGAAGACGTGGACGCGCTCGTGACGGAGGTGGAGGAGATCAAGGCCATCTCGCGCTCCGTCGTGCTCAACGTGCTGAAGCTCTCAGGCTCCAAGGTCTTTTTGCGCGTCAGGGGCAACCACTACGCGCAGGTGCAGGCGGACGCAACGGTGGGTATCGTGCCGCAGGGCGACGACCCGACGACGTGCGGCCGCACAGCCTTTCGCCTCGAGTGTTACGCGCGGGGCTACAACAGCATCCGCGTGCGCTTCTTCCACGAAGAGTCCGGTTGTTACATGTTCAGTCGCTCGACGTTCTCGTGCTTCCGTGACTTGCGCATGAAGGAGCCCATGGGGGTGCGAGGCAAGTCGGGTTTGACGTGGGAGTACTCGACACTGGGCTATCTGAGAAGTATGAACCAGCACAGACGGTACGTGGGCGCGCGCGACGACGGCTTGCTGTTGGACGTGAGCATGCGCGGCGACGCAGCGCGCGTCGAGTTTGTGGCCTGTGACGGACCTGCCGAGGCGTACACGCCGCCGGACATCCACCAGGTTACGCGCACGTACAACCACGAAAAGTCCATCCAGTACACGGAGTCGCAGAGTATGCGGGACTATAAGGCGGCCGAGCTCATCAAGTCGTCGCCCACATCCTCCACCACGACCCCCACGACGGAGCGAGCAGCAGCGGTGGCCGCGTTGCCACCACTGGTTGAATCGGTATGAACGGACAGGTTGCTGGAACTCGTCGTCAACCGAACGAGCATCAGCCCCAGGCAACGCCGTGAGCAGGCAATCCCGCATTTTTGGCGCATTGCGATTTGGCTACCTGCGCGATCGAGGCATTATTAATCCATTGCAGCTGAAGGACGCAATTTGGCTCCAAGAGAACAGCATCTTCGACAGGCTTGGACTCGGAGACGCAGCGCGGCAAGGCACGTCAGCGATTTGTATTTTAATTGAAGAAGTTTTGGAGTGAGCGTCTGGCATAGGCACCAGATTGTATTCAACCGGCCGTGACGCATCCAACGGAGAAGAAGCTGCTCTCCATAATTTATCAAGAGCCGTGGGCTCGTCTTGTTCTTGCCGATCGGACGCAGATCGCTGCAAGTGGTACGTGTAGACCTTTTGTTATCTCGACGCTCAGCCTTTTGATTTGATTAGAATGAAGTCGAGCAACATATATAATGCTTACTGCCTTGAATGCAAGACATAATCTATTCTCCAAGCTAACTGCTCTTTTTGGTGCACTCAGCGGACCCGCCGCAGTAAGTACAACAAGTCCGCTATTTTCCTGCTCAGCGCTCGGTCCGACAAAAACGAATCGGACGTGCATCTTCGATCACCAAGCAGATTCCATTCCCGACGAGGCCTCATCTAGCCGTGGAGTGCGTGGCGGAGTACATCGCACATCAAAATCGTGAACTTCAATATGATTGCCACAGATGCCATTTCCAAACAAATTCGTGGGTATCCGGATAATACATGTATTAATGCAAACTCATTCAACGTCCAGATCGTCATTTGGGACCGCAGTCACTGACCGTTCTCCTATCAGCATCATGGTATCGTTTGGGCATCGGGCTACATTGCCGAAGACGTCCAAGTTTACCACGTGTGGACTCAGCTGGAAGGCTACTGATAGGCACAGACAGATTCGAGCTGTCCATTGTCGACACTAGAGGGGGGTTCTTACATCACGGAAGACTTTGAGTACGATCACAACGACCGCAAGTTGGTCATGCATAGCTCTCTCGATGGGCCGGACGTGGTGCTGGCGCGCTGCAAATTTCTGATACCACAACCCGATCATACAGAACTGTGAGCATGCTGCGCGTTGGTGTAAGACTGGTCAACAATGGTGCGCAGATTCTCACACCAGGGCATGGCAGTATGCCATTCGAGGACCAATTGTTCAAGCAGGACGTCATTGCGTTGCAGCAGGAACTTGCAATCCTGAGGATGAAAGCAAAAGCCCCGCTAATAGGGACTGCGAACCCTCACGCTATTGACAACCAAAGTCTGGGAGCAAGGTCGACTGCTTCTTGGCTGAAAGGGCCAGTGCTTGCAACAAGCTAGCCCGCCACATTTCCACGCTCCCTTCGTCGCCCGCCTCCTCTGTAAGAGCAACATCCGGTGGCCCAGTTCGATCGATATTCCCCTGTCTACAAGGCAAGATCATTCTTGAAAGCGCTGCCATTTCCTAACCCGCTCTGCTCAGCACTCGAGCAAACGAAGACAAACGTGCTCTCACGAGTCGTTGACTCAGTGCAACGGACGCAATGCAGACAACACCAAACAGCCTGTCCATTGTCTCTGGAGCCGTCAATTCGCCCTTATCCGGATACTCGATTGTCAGATGAACCCTATTTCGAGTGCTCGCTATCGTGCGTCATGCGCTCGTCTTACCCCAGGTCAACGCCTTCATAATATCCATTTGCTTGGTTGATGGTTCATTTTTGGACTTACGCTCAGCGTGGTGCTTGAAGTGCTTGCCACCACCTTGACCTCCTCCATTGGGCTCGCTTCCTCTCTTGCAAAATCAGGCACATCATTCATCGTCTGCGACAGGTGCCACTCCCGTGATAAAGTGGTCCGTGGCTCGACCGACCGACCGACACTAGCGAATTCCCCAGGAAGAGAACAGGTCGATAGCTGGAGGCCATGGGCGGCGTGTATACGCGCGTGCAGAGCATTTCGTCGCTGCGACCGGGCGACCACATCTGCATCTGGGACTACAGCCGCTGGCCGCTTTCGTACCAGCACCACGGCATCGTGTGGGCCTCTGGAGACCAGCCCGCGGACATCCGCGTGTGTCACGTATGGAGCCCGTTGAAAGGGTACCGAGAGGCCCAGGCGGACTCGTGCTTCCGCATCTCGACGCTCGAGGAGTTCCTGTACAGCCGCAGTTTGAACGACCTGCGACTCGTGGAGTACCACACGTCGGCGTTCCGAGACTTCCTGTCCAAGTGGGGGGAGGTCCATCGAGGCAAGTCGGATCTACCCGAAGTGGTGCTGGCGCGGTGCAAATTCCTGCTGGGTCTGGGCAGGGGAGACTTTAACATATTTACTCAAAACTGCGAGCACGCAGCCCACTGGTGCAAGACTGGGCAGCAGTGGTCCAAGCAGACGCTCACTGTCGTTCGAGACCGCGTGCCGTTCGAGAAGCGGATGTCAACGGAAGACGTGGACGCGCTGGATAAGGAGATCGAGGAGATCAAGGCCGTCTCACAGACGGTGGTGAACAACGTGCTCAGGTTGTCAGGCTCCAAGGTGTACCTCCGCGTCCATGGCAACGAGTATGCTCGTATTGTAGAGGATGGAGTGCACATAGGCGTCGTGCCTCAGGGAGAGGACCCTACCACGTGCGGACGCACAGCCTTCCGACTCGAGTGCTACTCGAAACAGTACAATTGCGTCAAAGTGGCGTTCTTCCACGAGGAATCGGGGCGCTACATGTTCAGCCGCTCGACGTTCTCGTGCTTCCGCGACTTGCGAATGAAGAAGGCCAACTGTCTGCGCGGCACATCCGGCATGCGCTGGGAGTACTCGTCGGCTGGTCACCTTAACAGCATGAACCAGCACCGCCGCTACATTGGCAGGCGTGACGACGGGCTGCTGGTGGACGTGAGTCTTCGCGGAGACGCGTCCTACTTCGAGTTTGTACCGGTGCCCACACAAAAGGCCAAGGCCAGAGGACAGGTCGGCTCCTACGTGCCACCCGACATCACATTGATCACCCGAGCGTATAACCACACCAAGAGCGTAGAGGAGACCAGGTCGATGAGCATGCTCGAGTTCGAGGAGGAGCAGCGCGGGCAGCCCGAGATCACCCACCTATGAGGAGGACAACGACACAGCTGACGTCGATCACCTGCTTCAAGCTCGGATCGCAATGATGATCCAGAGCGGTGGCCGTGCTTGAAGAGGTTTGGTACATTAGAGAAGTATGAAATGGCACATCCCGTACAAATTTTGTTTGCTTTACGTGCTGAGCTTGTCAAACAGCAACTTCAAGAAGAGAAAACAATCATCAACTCTTGTGCACGAAGACAAACTGCAACAACTTGCTTACGTTGTCTTACGAAAGTAACCGCCCTGTAGGAACACCGAAGCAAGACGAATGAGTCGTTGGTCGAGGTGGAGAGTGCATGTACATGCCAGTCTTGTTTGCGTTACGTCACTACGAACCAGCCAATTCTTCCCAACACACGATGGGTACTCTTGTGACGCTGGGCGTCTTGTCGTCGTTGCCAAGCATGGCGCAGGGTATCCGATCCGATACATTTGCATCTCGGCCCAAGCAATTCCATCGTGTCATCGGGCCGGTCCGCCTGATGAAATGCACATCGTGCTCGTGCTCCCAACACGGCGGCCGAGGGGCAAATTTATCCCAGGATCGTAAATATGGGGCCATGTGTACGTATGCGTGGTTGGCGGAGGTTTAGCAACGAAAGTAACCGTTACTGTACCGCGCGCCAAGTTGCACTCGCCAGTGCGGACCGAGGCCAGCTCACTGTCCGCTGCGCATGATGCTGCAAAATTAGCATGGAGCCGTGCAAAATGATGCCATGAATCTGGGTTGAACTTTGCTCCTCGGATTGGGCGAAATTCGCTGCATGCAAAAGCACGGGAAGAGGCCAGCTGCTTCTCCTCATTTACCAATTTGCAGCCTGTGCTCGAGAACTCTCCCACTGGAAGTCCAAGTCAGCACCTCTGCAGCAGCGTCGTCTCCGTTTCGCGGCGTCCCTACGGTCCAGTGCATCTGAGTCTCGAGCCGGATCTCTGCGCGCTACAACCCCACGACTGCAAGTCAAGTGACGGAACACGCCGAGCGTCTTCCAATACAAACCGCCTCACCTGCAGGTCCTTTGCCATTGCCGCTTTCGCTCCGTGATCCCGACGACATTCACCCTGGAAAGGAGACCTTGAAGTTGCCTTTTTGCCATGAACGTCATCTACTCGGTCAAAGATTACGTGAGCAACGTCTTCCACTCGGACGCGGGCTCCGGTGCCATCGACGTGGTGGCCGTGCAGCAGCCCGACGGCCTGTTGCGCTGCTCGCCCTTCCACGTCCACTTCGGCTCGCTGCACAAGGCCAAGCAGGAGGACAAGCAGCAGGTGACGCTCCACGTCAACGGCCAGGCCATCCACGGCGTCCGCATGAAGGTACAATACGCAACGGCAACTTGCACAATGCGGAGTGATGGTCGTCCTAACTGTTGTATTTTGTTTGCAGCTCGGCGAAGCGGGAGAGGCCTATTTCGTCCACCAAGTGCAAGAACCTGTGGACGAAAAAGATTATCTGGCGTCGCCATTACCCAGCCCCATCAGCAGCATCGGCGACGCACAAGAACTGGTGCAAAACGACACTTTTGTCGCAGAGGAAGGTGCTACCGGCGCACTGGAGCCCGAAGATGAAGAGGATGCAGCGCTAGACGAGTTGCAGTTGCAACAAGTTGCAAATGCAGAAAGAACCGAGTCGTTGATGTGGGGATGGGGCGCCTTGCCAATTGTGCGCAACGGCGACGAAGAGGATGATCTGCCTCGGATGGTCAAGAGCGCTTCGGTTTATTTCGATGCGGTGGACGTTGAGGCCAATGTGTTGAATGCGGCAGCTGAAGGAACTGGGGACTACTTCGACCACCCGTCCATGTCACTTTGCGGCCACCTGTTGGACCAAGCGGAGACGGAGGAAGACGTGCATCGGATTTTTGCAGAGCACATTGTCACGTTCGACTTCTTCCGCGCAAACCCTGCAGCAATTCTTGAAAACCCAAATTTACGGTTTTTCGTGGATGGGAAACTATCGTTGTATGATGCTGCTATGCAGGCATATCTCGTGTCGCGGGTGCTGTTCCCGTACTCGCGACACTTTTCGGTGGACACTTCTCCAGTTGGTAAGAAAATATCCAAGTCATCTACGGACCTGGACATTATCACCCAACGGGATATTGAAGTCACTATGGAGACCGCCAAGTTTTCTGTTTCGAGTCTATCATTCAGCCGTGGACCTACCACGCTGGAGCCGCTGGAGGAGGCTTGCAGCGACGGTGACGACACGCAAGACACTGCTAGTTTTACCAGCGAACCGTACTTTAAGAAAAGTCTGCAGCCATCGCAAGCGGAAATGTTCGAGATGGGTCTACACGTGGGTACGAATGATATCGCGTTCGTGCTGCGGTCGCAAGGTGCGGGCGAGGTGGCCCGCGTGGAGGCGAAGCTGTACTTGTGGCCGGTTACGGCAAAGGTTGTAATTGCTCAGATTGACGGTGCGATCTCAAGTAGTGCTGCCACAGGGAGTATGTTCAAGCGCAGGGACCCCGCTGCGATGCACCCAGGAGCTGTGGAGTTCTACTCGAAGTTGGCACGGAACGGCTACCGTGTTGTATACGTCACCTGTCACGGTCTTTCGCAGGCGAACTTGCTCCACACCTTGTTGCATGATAGCGCTGGAGAAGATGGGGAAGTCGCACTGCCAATGGGTCCGGTACTGCTCTCACCTGATCGTCTTCTTGCTACGTACAGCAACGAGATGATCGACGCGCAAGACTTTAAAGTTGCTGCGCTTGGCGCTCTGCGTGCGCTCTTCCCGCGAGAGGTGAACCCGTTCTACGCAGCGTTCGGCACAACCCAGACCGACAGCATTGTCTTCACCCAGGTCGGTGTTTTCTCTGGAAAGGTGTTCGTCGTCGACCCGGCAGATGGTAGTCTACGACACCGGTCTCTGATGGGTTTCCATGAATCGTACACAAGTCTGTTGGATCGCATGGATGCCATGTTCCCGCCCATCTACTCCCCGACGACGCAAGTTCCGGTGCCTCCGCATAGTAACTCACAGCTAAGCGTGCCGATACTCCAGTCGGTGCCAAGCAACCTCAGCACCACTTCACGCGTGTCGTTCGTTGAGGACGAGGAGCAACTCGTGTCGGAAGCTGTTGCGTCGCAAGTTCGCTCGCGAAATCTCGCCGACGAGGCGTACAACGATATCAACTTCTGGCGAATCGAACCAGGCCTCGTGTAGCCCAAGTAGCCCTATTAATTATGCTAACTAATTGAGAATTGTGTTTCTAGGATGCTCTTGTGCTGCTGCGGTGCAAGTTCTGCTGGATGCCAGGTTGTCGTGGGTGGTTTCGCGACTCACGTGGCCAAGGCGCAGAGCACTTCGAAACGGGCGACTGCCCGACGCTTCATTTCGAATTCGCCTCCAAGCGCAGCTTCCAGGTTCCTACCGTATTGCTAGCATTGACACCTCAAGATGCGGCGCCGTTTGATGAAAGAGAAGCCCGTAGGAGAATTATCTGATCACCTCCCAGAAGTGGTGGGACACCCTGGAGCTGAGGATCGAGCATCGAATGGACCCGGCGGACCGACCTCTCAACATGCAAAAGACGTAGCATGGGCAACCCCGGCACCCAAGTATTTGTTCACGAGTCCGGTACCTCCTGCGCGAGCGAGTCTGGGCACAATGCGTTCACTGGATCTGAGAGACAAGAAGAAACTGCGTTGCATTTGGCTCGCACCCGACGAAGGTAACAACGAGGAGGTGGCAGTTTTGTGAGCAGATATTGATGATGCAGTGCTTTGCAGGTGACCAGCAGATCGTGCGACCCCCGCCGCTGGATAGCATGCAATACGCACAAATTAGTGTGCGTCGGGGTCTGGTTGTGCGGTTGATGTGTTGGGTCTAATTGATTGTTGTACATTGCGCAGGCGACAATGTTCGGTCACAACGTTATGGAGAAGATTAAGCGCGCGGACACCCTCTCGGTGCAACTTGAGCGCAGTGACCGCTTTATGGATGCCATGCACACTTACGAGCAGTCTGCTAAAATGCTTGTACGTTGCTATTATCTCGGCATATCGGCATT
This sequence comes from Phytophthora lateralis, assembly GCA_000500205.2. Classification (NCBI taxonomy): domain Eukaryota; phylum Oomycota; class Peronosporomycetes; order Peronosporales; family Peronosporaceae; genus Phytophthora; species Phytophthora lateralis. The sequence continues at coordinate 2,850 of AWVV02001667.1, read as the reverse complement.
TACCTACTACTGCTAACAGATTGACCTTCATGAATCGCACCCGCAGCTCCGATGTATACAAAAGCGAGAGGAAGCCCCCGGTGTTATGATTGATGAACTCAAATGGTTGCGTATCGACTACGAAATTCGCTGTGCACAGCTCGTTGCGCTCTGTATGTGTGGAGCACGAAAGGCTGCGGCAGGAGGAGATAATACTGCCTTTCTGGTACGCCTGAAGTGTCAATATCTTTGTGAATTTATCACGCAGTGCCCTAACAATTTGGTGCTCGACCGTCTTATAGCTGCTGAAGAAGGCGGAGGAATTGACGGCTCGGGATGGGCTCCAATACTGCAAAAAACACGTTCAACGTGCTGCAGTTTTCCAGAATATGGCAAACTACTACAAGAAGCAAAAGAAGTATCAAGCGGCGCTGCAGGTTGCAGAGAAGGCTGTTCATATCAACGATAAGCTCGCGCCCAGTGACCGTTTCCCCATCGCGTACTTCTTGCAAGCGTGTCTACACGGGTTATTGCAAGTACCATCCAAGGCTGGATTCATGTATACAGCGTGCCTCACGGTTGCTGAGGCACAGCGTCCAAGTCATGCAGCGAGCGAGAGCCCCCAAGCTGCTGAAGTGTTTCATACGCTCAAGGCTGCAACTCTCCACAACCTGGCAATTGAGTGGGCCAATTTAAATATGCCTGACCAAACTCGCGATGCACTCGCGAGCGCTATGGAGGTTGGAGTTCACTACCTTCCCCAAACGCACCCCGTGGTCGTGCGTATACTAGAAACGTACAAGGTTATGCGAGAGAATTTTCTGTTCCACAGCAGCAAAAGTGCTACAGCACCAGTTGGGAATCCCCCACAGAGCGCTGCTCGACCAAGTGCTCCTGTTCGTCCAACCTCGCCACCGCCTCTCGAAAATGATACCAAGCGACCATTACCACCCAGCGCACAGAAGGCTTTACACGAATCACCAGGTGACCTGACTAGCCCTCGAACAAGGCGAATATCGTCCCGTGAAGCATATCATCCGGAATCTGAAGATATTAGCCCTGTGCCGCCTTCGGCTCGGCGACCTACAAGTCCGACGTCAGCATCTGTAGCATCGCCTCGCGCGCGAGCCGCTAAGCGACCAACCACAACGCCAGAAATGCCAGCAGGATTTTCAGGGCAGACCCTGCCGCTTGGAGCCACGCGCACGTCACATCTTTGGGCAATACCAGACAAGATTTATGGTCATTCGTTGGGCGCGAAATACAACCCCCACAAAGAGCGCGTTCTTGAAGAAGCTCGGACATTTGGTATTCGACGACGAGCAGCAATGCGAATACAGGTACGTTAAAGAAAACAAGATAGAGAGGACCTGGGAGATGGCATCGACAGAGCTAACGCTTCTCTTGTTATAGAAATCGTGGCGGAGTGCTCTCAAGCGACATCGTGCCGTAAAACGAAAGGAAAATGCAGCCACTCTGATTCAGAGTACTCTACGCATGCACTATCAGAAGACCCTGTATGAGCAAACACTTTGCAAGATACGACGGACGCAAGCTGTATGGCGTGGAGGCGTGTCACGGACACGTAGGAAAGCGACGCTGGCATCGATAGTGCAGATCCAAACTGTGTGGCGCTCTCGAAACGAACGTGCCAAATATGCGATCAAGAAGATTCGTTTGGTGGTACTGCAGGCCGTGGTGCGTGGGTTCTTGGCAAGAGCAACACGAAATCGAAAACTGAATGCCGCAGTGGGGATTCAATCGCAAATGCGACGACATTTGTGCCAGCGAGAGTTTAACAGGACCATTTCTGCCGCTGCTACAATCAATCGCGTGCTACGCGGCATGCACGCGCGGAAAATGTTGTCGAACGCGATGAAGTGTGTGGTGAGAGCTGTTCTGGATGAAATGGAGGAGTCTGTGGTTGTGAGCGATGCGGAGTGGCGTGCAACTAAGGCAGCCGTCGAAGGCGCACTCGAGCATATTGTGATAGCGACCTCGCTTGAAACCGACAATGATTCTGACCATCCCCAGCAAAGTACCGACACTAACACTGTCGACGACGACGCTCAGAACGACAACGTACCTGCAGCTGAAGAGCATGCACCAGCTGACAAAAGTATTGAGAGCGGCAAAGCAGAGACTAAAGAGGAAATTGATGGTACCGAACCGACCGACAACCAGGCGGAAGAATCGGAAGCAACTTCGATTGATGATTCCAGCAATCATGGAATGCGCACGGTTGATCAAGAGCACGAAGAAGTAAACACGATAACAACGAGCACCAAAAGTTCAGGAACACATTCACTCTTCCCGTTGATGAAAAGCGGTTCGGACTGTGCAATCATCGAAGTCGTGATGAACAGCACGATTTCCAGGTTTGTAGATACCTCAATCATCAGTGCAATCGAAGATTGCAGCAACGATATCAAACGTACCGCTATCATACCCAACCAACAGAACAACAACGACAGTTCCAACGACCTCATACCATTCCCGATTCCACAACTTAAGGAGCTGCAAGAGCCAGACTTACCAGAATCAACGAAGAACACCACCATTGGATCCACTAAGTCGGGCACCGTGACGACTACAGGGGACGGAGGGGTGACAGTTGCTGTTGAGACGTTGGTCACTGCCGTGGTCAGTGCTACCAAAGCGGTCGGGGAAGCTAATGCAGTAGTCGAGCACGTAAAAGCACCCGTGGTGAAGACCGAGTCGGCGGTGGAAGCTACGACGGCGGAGCCCGCGATGGCTGAAGCGGCCGCACCGGTCGAGACGAAGCTGAAGCCGGTGGCTGTGGTCCACAGTGTGGATGCAGACGTGGACGCGGTGATGACAGCGGTGCTCTCGCAGGTGGAGAGCGTGGTG
>AWVV02001656.1:0-29627 GCA_000500205.2 Phytophthora lateralis | reverse complement strand
AGCAACAGCAATCTTAAAGCGAAGAGTAGCATGTTGAAATCAAATGGTTGAATCAGCATAAGGTTGTCAGAGCAAGTAAATCGTGAATTTTCGGCCAATAGAAGCGTGCAAGGTAAGAATTCTGAAAGACTTCGAACACATGACGTTTTTTATATAATTAGTCAGCAGATGCATGTTAATAAATAATCGACAAAAGCACTAATACATGTACCGGTATTACTGTAATACACGAGAGTTTAGGGCCGTATCTCGAAGATACAATTAAGGGAGCTGCTATTGCCTTCGAAGAGAATCATGGCTCAAGAGAGCACGAAAGCCTGCAAGCTTGCTACTAGTACTAGTATTAATACCAGTATAGCTTTACATGTACACTTCCAGGAAGCACGATTGCGTGGTACTAATAAGATTGTGACTGCTGTTCCCGACTGAAGCATCCCCCTTGTATACATGAGTCCGGAAGTGCATACTGTAAATGTTGCGCAAAGCAGGCGCAGCGTGTCGAAGTGCGGTAGGGTATTAATAACACAGAGCGACCGATCCCCGCACGGAGCGCGGTAGGGTTCATGTCTCACAAACAGAGGAGGGGGGGTGAGTTTTACATGTGTATTTTAAATGCTAAATTATCCGGACACGTATAGTTAGCATACGGGATGGTTACATTAGGGAGGCTACTGCAACACCCAGTCGGTGACAGCATCACGTGCCGATTAATAATACGATCGATCGACAGCAACAGATCTGCTAAGCATGTCGATCTGCTGAGTTTTCCCGTTCCTTTTGCACACCTCAATATTTAAAAAACCGTTATATCCGATAGGACAATTCAATTGATCTGCTGTCAAATCTTTCGTTCTATAATACTTCCTCTGAAATCGCTTTGTTGAAAGAACTGCGCAATACGAGGGTAGCACTGTACACAAGTACAAGAATCGTGGGTTATGTGTGTAACAGGACAAGCTCCCGTGTTCTTGCGGTGAGGATTACTAAAAAATGATGCCCAAGATTGTTCCTTGATCTGTTGGTCGCCACTATCGCGCGCGTTCTTCCAGTACCCTACCGAGTTTTTGCGTCGCGACGACAAGCAGCACTAAAACCAATTCCTCCTCGCTTACAGCAGACCATTTCCCAATTTGCCACTCTCCGGCAACACCAAGCAAGCCTCCGACCTCGTCAAACCCCGTTCCGTTTCGGATGCTTCAATCAGTGAGCTCCGTCGCCGCTCTCGTGGTCGCTGCCTCGATGGTCTCCGGTCTCCCGGTGCCCGATGGAACCTGGCCCGTGAGCAAAGGCAGCGTCAGCTTTGACGCAGTCCACCTAATCAAGGCGGGCGAGGTCTTTGACGGTAAAATGCAGACCTTTGACCGCTCCAACATCATGTGCCAGGGCCAGGAGGAGAGCGGCCAATCCACCGCCGTTTTCCAGCTCGAAGCGAACGCGACGCTCAAGAACGCCATCATCGGCAAGAACCAAATGGAAGGCGTGCACTGCGACGACAACGACTGCACTATCGACAACGTGTGGTGGGACGACGTGTGCGAAGACGCTCTGAGCATCAAGGGCGGAGACGCATCCAGTGTGTCCAGGGTGCTCGGCGGCGGCGCTCGCTACGCTGACGACAAGGTCATCCAGCACAACGGCCTCGGCACGGTCATCATCGACGGCTTCTACGCGCAGGACTTCGGCAAGCTGTACCGCTCGTGCGGATCGTGCTCCAACAACCCCGTCCAGCGCTTCCTCAACATGCGCAACGTGTTCGCCGACCTCGAGATCATCCAAGCTCAGCGTGTGGACCCCAACGTGAGTATCGTCATGATGAACGAGAACTACGGCGACGAGGCTGTGCTGCACAACATCTACGTCAAGCCAGGCGCTGAGAACTACACCGAGTGTGGCTGGTCGCGCGGCGTGCAGAAGGGCGACAAGCCGCTCATCCTGGGCAACGGCCCCAAGGACCCTGTGTGCCAGTACACGATGGACGAGATCCACCTCACCGAGGGTGACCGCAGCATGCAACAGGAGCAGGTGGTCGCCACCGTGCACCCTGCCAAGGAAGAGAAGCAAACCGGTTCGACCCAGCAAGCCGAGACAAAGTAGGAAGAGAAGCAAACCAGTTCGACCCAGCAAGCCGAGACAAAGTAACCTGGAGCCAAAGCAGATTGGTGCTGCCTAGTAGTGTGTCGGTAAAGAGTCAATGTTCACTTCAACTTGAATCCGTTTTTTGGGAATGTATCTTGAAGGGGCGTAAGCGCTCGTCAGGATGGACAAGTTGGTGCAGTTGCAGGCGGCACTGCGAGCCATTGAGACGGGCAAACGCCTCGAGTCGGTAGATAATGTGCTCGTCCGACAGGTATTGCAGCAGCCACGAGTGCAGCCCCAGCAGGCCACACGAGAACCTGACGCGAAAGATATCTACCGAGACCTGCAAAGGCTTCGAAAGACCAAGGCAAAAGCGAGCGCAAAGCAGAACGTTCAAGACAACGATGCGAGTGAAGAAGTTGGAGATACGCCGCCTTCGCCCAAGAAAATACTTGTACCTGCAAACCACCCTCGTTCTTTGCCAGTGGCCGATGCGAGACTCGAGGTGGCTCCGTCCTCACCTGAGCGTCACAATACCAACAACAACGAATTCGTGGTGAGCACAGCGGAGACTGTTGAATTGATGCAGAAGGCCCTTCTTACCCGCGAAAAGCAGTTGCAACGCTCCGAGAAAGCGGCGGCCCGAGCCGATACAGAGCTACGCGAGGAGCTCAGCCGAGCTGAGAAGATTCTGCCATCAAAGTTTCTCTTCGAACGGAACCTTGCGAGTGATCGAGCGTTCGAGGCTGCACGCAACGTGCTGGTTCGCTTCCAGCATCGTTTCTACCAACTCTACTTTTGCCAGTGGAGGAGAGCTACTCTGGAACTGCGATTGAAGGCTCAGCGTCGGGCAGTAGCGGAAATTGAGCGCGTGTATCGCGGCCATCGTGGTCGGCGAGAAGCACGGCGACTGCGTCGAGAACTTGATGTTTTGCAGGTCCAGAAGCGTCAACTGCTGGCTTTCCAGAGGAGGTTTCGCTCCAGTCAAGTGATGAAGCTGCAAATGGCGTGGCGTCGGTATCTTCGCCACCGCGCCATCAAGTATCGCCAAGCGCGACAAGCGGCTGCACGTATTCTCCAGCGAGCCTTTCGTACTCGTCAATGGCGCGGCCAATCGCTGGTGAACGCTCTCGCCAACGCGCGGAAGCTTTTCGCAGTCGTGGGCATGCAAAAGCGCTATCGAGGGCGCCGGACAAGGCGCAAATTGGCAGAAGCTAAACGGCAACAGCAACAGGAGGCACGAGTGCAGCTCGCACTGTTGCGCAACATGTCCAAGCAAGCGCGTGCCGCTTGGATGATCGAGAGATGTGGAGCAGGCTACTTGATAGCCCATCAAGCGATTTTCCCCTACGCTATGCGGTTGCGATGGCACCGTGCAGTATACCAACTACGACGCCAAGCTGCAGCCGAGTGTATCGCTCGAGCTGTCTGCAAATGGTTCGGCGTGGAGGCTCGACGTGACGCTGCTCGAGTCAAGCACGTGAGCGAGTGGTTTGCACTTGTGCAGCGTGAACACAAACGCTCGCGATCCGCGGCTGTGCTCATTCAAAAACATTTGCGGCGGTGGGTGCAGCAGCGCAAGTTTCTAATGGCTCAGGCAAGACGCAACAAACTCGCAAGGAAGATGCGCCTAGCAGAGAAAGCTCGTCGATTGCAGCAGGCACAGCAGCGCAAAAGTCCCGGATGGCTTGGTTCGGACCGAAAACCTTCAGCTGCTGTGACTTCTCCTAAGCGCAAGCCATCTCGATTCATGTCAAACAACAGTCTCAGCCCTCAACCTGCTCGACTGATGTCCTTCTTGAAGCCCAATCAGCTCAAAGATGACAACACCAAAGCTGCTCGCAAGACCGATGTCGTGGCAGCGGCACTTGTCCAACGAAGCTTCCGACGCTATAGTGCAAGAAAGAAAGCGCGAGTTCGAGCTTGGAAACATAAAGCGAGGACAGTTGAAGCGCGAGTTTTGCAGAGACGCAACGCGGCCACGGCGATCCAGCGACGCGTTCGAGGCATCGCTGGCAGAACTTTGGCTCGACAACGTCGTGCGGAGCGGCTTCTTGTGCGCTTCATGCTCTGTTGGAAATGGAGACGCATTCACAAGCGACAAGGTGCTGCTCGCAAAATTGCTCACTGGTTTAAACACAAGAGGACGCAACAGCTTGCAAGACTTTGGCGAGTTGAGAAGCAAAAGCGGCTCGCATCCTCTTTCCGGCTGTTACGCTGGTACCGTGTTCGTTGTTTGTTGCCATCACGACTCGGTCAAGTCCTGCGAATGGCTCGGAAACGTGACGACTCGTTCGTCTTCTGCGAGCAAAGCTTTCAACTCTGCCGACAGCACATGGCGGACGAATTGGTAGTGCAGTCACTTGGGGCCAGTCTCGAAGACGCTCTGCGGCCGCTTCTATCGGACTTGACAGCAGCGTCAAGGTCCCCGTCGAAATTAAAGACTTCACCGACAAAGCTGAAGGCGGGTGCTGCTCTCAGTCGCAAGCACCATTTCGTAGCGTTCCCAGTTCTCCAAATGATGTTCCTAGTCGCAAGTGGCTGGAAAATGCCACTTGTGTGGCGTGAGCTGGAAGGCAGGACACTTTTTCAAACCAAGCTGGAGCGCGCGAAGGCCATAGCGCTCTTTCGGTCGCTCAGTAAGCGAGGGAAGCCAGTAGCTCACCAACTCCAGCAATCGCCAGCGACTGAAGTAGTCCCCACTGTGTCATCCCCGACTCGCCGCACTCAGAAATCTCCTGTGAAAGGTTCTGTAGCTGTTGAGACCTTTTCGTCCGTGGATGTTGACGTGGCGGTGGCTAGAGCTACGGCTGGCGCGAAGGGGGCATTGGAGTTCGCGGCATTTGTGCGGGTGATCGGGTTGTTGGGCGAGATCTCACTCGCTCAGCAGGCTCAGAGCGCGAGCTCGTACTGGGGTCGATACGATGGCACGGAAGCTCGTATACTAGCTTTGCTGTGGCTTTCACTGCTTCCACACGCGTCGATGCAGCCTTTGGTACTTCAATTTGAAGCTTACCTCTCCAAAGAGCTTTCTCGCCACGCTGCGTGTCTCCAGAGGCTTTTCATTCGGCAGCACAACAAGCTGCACGGTGCAGCGATGCTTGTCGAAATGAGGCGGAATTTGCAAAACGAGGCGCTTTCTCGCGCTGCGGTGGTGCTGCAGACACAAGCTCGAAAGCTGTTAGCGCGTCATGAACTCCGGCGACGCATGAAGGAGACGTACGAGAAGTTCCTGGATCCAACGTGGGTTTTGCCGTACTGGATGAACCCGCGATCGGGCTACTCGACATGGCAGAAACCTCGTCTCTTAGGAGCTGAGGATGTTTGCTGTGAACCTGTACCATTTCCTCCTCCTGAACGGACACTGAAGGCCTCGTGCAGTGGGAGAAAGAACTGCGACCGTTGTGCTGAGTGGGTCTGCTATGACTGCGACGAGTTCTTCTGTCTCGGGTGCTTTGGAGAATACCACAAATCCAAGTCCATTTCCACGGGTAAAGACTCAAAAGAGGACAACCTCACCTCTGACCCCAGTCTTGATAAGGATGCCAATGGTGCATCAAACGATATCCGACCAACTATCCAGCGAGAGCACGAGCTGGAGCGGCTTCAACTGTGTGGGTTGTGTAAATTCCAGCTTGCCTCTCGACGTTGCCTGGACTGCGTGCCAAAGGTTGACGCGAAGCCAAAACCCAAGGCTAAGCCACGTTCAGGGAAGCAAAAGGACAAACAACCTGTCGAAAACGGTGAAGAGGAGCTCTGCAACAACGAGGCCTTGTTTTGTGATGTGTGCTTTGGATTCTTGCATCGTCGTGGCGGTTTGAAAGCCCACCGCACGGAACCACTGCTTGAACTCTGCAATTTGTGTATGTCTGATGGAGAAGACAACAGCGCAGCTTCACACAAGCAGCCAGCTACGAAATACGCGATCTCTGGGGTTGGTGACGCTGTCCAGTGGGAATGCGAAGCGTGTGGGGACCCACCTCGCCGTGTTTGTGGGCGTTGTGCCCACCAATCTCACCCGAAGGAAAGCTGCGGTGAGCTCCACCCCGTGCCACTTCAAACGCTTGGCCGACGTCAACGAACCAAACGCCTCCAGGAAGAGCAAGAAGCTCGCGATCGAGCTGACTTGGACAAAATACGCGCTCGGACCCTGCGAGCTCGTCAGGAGCGAAGCGCACGAAAACTTCAGAGGTTTTGGCGCTCTCAAGGCCCGATTCTTCGTGCTCGACGCTTCGTTGCTGCTCGTCGAAGAGAGAAGAGTGCGCTGTGGCTGCGTCGCCAAGAAGACCTTCTGCTAGCAAAGCGCATGGCCTACAGGACAAAGAACCTCTTGGGAATGGCATCACCACTGGTCACTGACTCACCCGTCGAGCGTCGACTTCGTAGTTTGCACACTCTCGCACGCCGGCAGCTTCGTATCCGAGCTCGGTTCTTCGGACTGCTTATCGACGAGTACGTGACGGTCGGGGTTCCGCTTCCAGGTCTCGGTCTGCTGCACCCTGGGTCGAATGAAATCTGGACGAGCGAGGACCTTCGTGGATGGATTCGCAATCGACAAACAATTCGCTTGAAAAAGTTAAATCCGCATGAAGCGCAGCCAGCTGAGCGAGCGTTATGTGCGTGGCGGCAGCTCGAGCGCTGGGGCAACGCAGAGATCGATGTCGGTGGTACAGAGAACCAAGGCAAGGATTCAGGAGCTCAACCGCCTGAAGCGACAGAAAGAGCATGGCTTGTAGACGTTCACCCGAAGCAAGCGATCACTGAAAGAATGGTACCCTTGGCTCAGTCGTACGACCCACCACTGCCCAAAAAGAAGCGCCGCAAGACTGCGGGTGAAGAGGAGAACGTTGTGGAGGACGTTCCCGTGGCAATGTTCCTCGTGGAGTTTTCGTTGGATCCCACGCGAACCGTGTGGATCAACCACTCCCTGTACGTGTTGATGATTGACAAGAGGAAGGTTCTTGAATTGTTTCTAACTCTTTTGTTGATTGCGAGCAGAGCGGAGAGATTCTGGGAGTGGAAGCGGCTGAAGCTGCTGGTCAGAAGTGAGCGAACAGCACAACGCCAGCGAGCGAAGGACTATCAGAAACAACAGAAAGAACGTGAAGACAAGCGGAAACAGGATGAAGAACGGAATCGTCAGGGAAATGACGCAGCTGGGACTGAGAGCGCCCCTCCTGAAGGCGATAATTTAGCAACAGTTGATGTCGTAGTAGAGCAACCACAGGCAACTTCGAATTCGGCTTGGACAGCGGACGGAGCTGCTACAGACGCATACTACAACTACAACTACTACCAACCAACCGATCCGAGCACTGCTACTGATGCCTGGGCAGGGTACGACGGATATTCAACGAGTTATCCATCAAGTTACGACTACGAATATGGATCGACCGCGCTGCAGACTGCATCTGTAGTACCAGAAGAGGCAGTTGGCCTCGTTGATAGCGGAAATTACTACGCGACGGGTGACTACACTGGTGGAGACAGCAACGGATCGGGTACGTCGAACTGGTACGGAACCGAGTACAGCGCGTACGAAATGTCTGGCTACAGTCCTGCAGCAACCGATTACAACGTTGGCAGCGACAACAGTGCGTGGACTTCGTACTCGGCTGAGTCGCAGCCGTCGATCGATCCGAACGCTTCCTGGTATGCCAATACTGGAGATGCCAGCTACAATTGGCACCAAAGCCAACCAGCTCAAGACCAAGGCTCTGGTACTTCCTCCTACGACAGCTACAGCATCGACCTGCCTTCTGCCACCAACGGGTACTACGACCCCTACACAGACGACCAACAGAACTCAACGCTTCAATCCGAATGGGAAGAAGTGTTCGACCCAGCCACACAACTGACCTACTACGTGAACCGCGTCACGAACGAGACGGCCTGGCAGCTCCCGTAACATGGCTACACTGAACTTCAATCTGATGTCTGCCACGCCAACTGCAGAACCACACCACCTTCACACGGATTTCAGGTGGCCAACCATTTGAGCCCATTGCTCAATAGCTCTTCATTACAGCACTAACAATGGGTCGCAAAGGCAGCAAAGGACGCGCCGTGAGCGCCTTGGTGCGCGCCGAGGACGCGGCCGAGGAGGAGATTCTAGAGACGCCGGCGCTCAGCTCCGTGGCCATTGACGCCCACAGCGACGCCGAGAGCGACGATGAAGCTGAAGCCGAAGCCGAAGCGGAGATCGAGCGCCGACTCGTGGCCGAGGCGCAGGCCGAAGCGGAGGCCGCCGAGCGCGAGAACACGGGTGTGTACAAGAGCGAGGCGCTTCTGGATCTTGTGCGCGGCTGGGACACGAAGAAGCTGCCGTGGGTGGAGACGTTGGACACGTGCGCGGCGTCACTGGATCTCGAGAGCGTGCACGACGACCTGAAGCGCGAGGTGGCCTTCTACAACAACACGCTGGCCATGGTCCGACTGGCTAAGGACAGGCTCAAGCAGGACGGCCTGGCCTACAAGAGACCTGACGACTACTTCGCCGAGATGCTCAAGAGCGACGCGCATATGGCCAAGGTCAAGGACAAGCTCATCTACGAGCAGAAGAAGATCTCGGCCGTGGAGGAGCGCAAGAAGTCACAGGCCCATCGCCGCGTAGCGAAGGAGGTGCAGGCCGAGAAGGTCAAGGAGCGCAACCAGCAGAAGAAGGACACGCTCGAGGCCGTCAAGCAGTGGAAGAAGCGCAAGGGCAACGACACGCGCAAGGGCATCCACGACGACGACGACGGAGAACTCGACTCCATTGTCAGCGGCAAGCGGAAGCACGCGGGCGGTGACCAACGCGACGCCAAGAAGCCGCGCGTCAACAAGACGCGCGTGGCCAAGGACGCAAAGTTCGGCTTCGGAGGCAAGCGCCGCCACGCCAAGAGCAACACCAAGCAGAGCACGAACGACACGTCGGGCTTCCCTGGCGCGCGCAAGAGCTTGGCGAGGAGCAAGGCCAAGAGTCAGGCAGCTCCGAAGGCTGGCAAGCGTGCCGGAAAAGACCAGCGCACCAACCAGCGCAACAAGAGTCGGCGGTAAATGGCCTGACGCGCGGTCGGTGGGCCACGTCCTAGCGTAGTTGCTTCCCAAGGCAGTAGAGGCCTTTTGGCGCGTTAGGATGTGGCGTGCTGCTCCGCTTCTAGATGATAAACGAGCTTCATATTTTTTGTTTCAGCGAGTGTGAGGAGATGAACTGCAACAACGTAGGCACAACCGTAGATTACTTGGCCACTAGGCGCTAGGGTACTATCGATGGACACTGCTCACTTGGCTCCACCCTCGCTAAAACGGAATGTGGTTCTGCTGCATGAAGGCCAGCAGCATTTGTCGCTCGTTCGGCGGCAGCATATCCAACTTCTGCGGGGTCATGTCACGAGCAAGCTCAGCGATGGCGTCGAACTGACCATCACCACCACAGCCGCTGGGCTTGGCACGCTTTGACGGGTCATTGTCTCCAGGTGGCAGCATCTGTCCTTGGTCAGCAGAGTACGGCCTCTTTGCCAACCGCGGGTCTCGTCCTGCACGTCGAGGATCGCGATTAGCATGTGCCAGGTTACTACTGGGCGGACCACTACCGGTAGTTGGCGTAGGCATCAAGCCAGGCTGAGGCTGCATTGGACTCAACGATGGTGCAGGAGCTCCTGGTCTGTTAGTCATGACAGCACTCGATGACTGGGTGACCAATGGACCAGGCCGCGCGCTCCAACGGGTGCCGCCCGATTTTGCAGGCGCTGGAGCATGAGAAGCCATCATCGCCGGCTGGACGCCTGGCGGAGCCATGCCTAAAATGCCAGGTCCTGGCCCCATCAGTCCTCCCATCGGCGGGCGCGGTGGAGGCGGCATCATCCTGCCAGCCATCGGGGACGGCTGGTGTATCATGGGTGGAGGCGCTAGCAGCACCGCTTGGGTTTCGGTCGAGGACGGAATGGGGATCTGCAACGTCTTGAAGCTCTGCACAATCGCGTGCGTGAGTGCCGGGTTCGCCATCAGGATGCTCTTCGTCACGTCCGGCTTCTGTCTGGCGTGCTCCTTCAGCTGCACCAGCATGTCGTACAGCTTGACTGGTCCCAGCCGAGCAATGGCCGACTCAATAGCGTTGATCGCCATCTCGCCCGTCACCATGGACGGGGGTCCACCCTCCGACCCGCCGTTCCTGAAGTTTCCACCGCTACTTCCTCCGTGTCGTTGGTTACCATTGTCGTGGCGTTTCCTGTCTGCTCCTCCGGACTTGTCCCCGCCGTCAGCAAAGTCCACGCGCAGGTTACGCCCGTTGATCTCGTACCCGTTGAGGTTCCGCATGGCGCTCAGCGCTGTCGCTCCGTCCGCGTACTCACAGAAGCCGTACCCCTTGGGTTTGCCGGTTTCTCGGTCCGTCACGAGGCTACAAAGCAGGAAAAGCCACAAATTCAGCTCCAGAACCTTGTTTCGGCCCCTTTGGGGTCGTTCCGAGGCCCCCACGCACCGGAAATTCACGACGGAGCCCGCCTCCGAGAAGATTTCCTTGAGCATGTCCTCCGTAACATCGTACGGGATATTCCCGACTGTAGAATTGGAATAACAGCGCAAGAGGACACGGAAATTGACATTAGGGACGTTTGGGGGCGAGTTGCGGGTGCGGAGAGGTGCAAAATGCAGCTGAGACGCAGAAGAAGAAGGTGGCGGAGGTTAAAAGGGAGTGGAGGACGTACCGAAGACGCTGCGCTCCTTGGCGGAACTTGCCCGTGACTTATTGCTCATGGCGCCAGAAATGGAGGGATCACCCGCTCGTCCACCCGAAAATGCTCTAATACAGTTGAATGGTATAGGAGCATCCGTGATGTGGGCCACATATCGATATACCTATCATTTCAGAACACTAATATGGATGTAAGTATTGAACGAACAAGATCGATTTCAGTATGCAGCAAGTTCTAGCTATCCTGTCAGCCCAGCACACTGCCAGCAATTGTCGGTGAGCCTAGCGCCAAAGTGCCGCGTTCGTCGCGCTGGACTTGATAAACGAGCCACGGAGAGGTAACGCCCTCAAGATTCGGCACCATGAACGGCAAACGGATGTTGCGAGGTACTTCGAAGTACCAGCGAAAACGGCGTTAGCCGTGCTAGTGAACCGGATTTGCTACGCCGTCCCTCCCAGCTTAGTCTCCTAAGGAGACTTTCCTTGCACCCAGCCAGTGCGAGATTCCGCTGCGCGATGCCTCTTTTGCTGCCCCAGCCCCCAAGTTTGTACAGTACCGCCGGCCATTCCAAACGAAATGCTTGAGCTTGCTGGGAAAATACATTTGCTTTATGTTACATACAGTCCCGAGAGCGCTTGCGACTACAGCATAATGTATTAATACATCTTGCTCGCCTCTATCGATCGCGCGGATTTGATTTTCGACAATGTACATTTACATGTAATGTAACGAACTGCGAATTTGATCAATTGAAATCCCTTTGCCAGCGACCAAGGGACCAAAGATCAGCGCCGAAAGGTAAACTTGATAACACTCCAAATACTTCAAATACTTGTTGAAACACTCGGTCATCGTGGGGCTCGTGGTGCCGTTGACCAAGTCCGGGGTTAGCACTTTGCGTATTCGGTCTTTTGACAAGTTCTGTCGATGTTCAATCTGCTTCAGACGAGGCGTCGCTATCGATAGCATTGTTCATGGAACCGAGCCTTGAGCACCCTGTAAGCAAAAATAGCAAAGGGCGCCACGCATACGGGAGACTTGTTTCTTCGTTCTCCTCTCTATTGATCGCGTGGATCTGCACACGTATGGCTGTGGCAGACACGCGTTTGGTGTTGCCTGGATTTTGCCATCGCGACAAACCTGTCCCCTCATTTTCAATCGCGCGAGGGCGTAGAGGGAACACGGCCTGCAGCGTGTTTCGATTTGGCGTTTGGCGGGAAGTCAACACCTTGCAGCTTTAACGCGCTCGATGATCAGCGATTCGCCTGATCTGGCGACGAAAATGTCCCCAGATCACGGCGTGGAGTTGTAACTTACAACTTGTACACCGGTAAGTTACAGCTTGGTGTCAGACTCGCGTGCCAAGGTTGACCATCAGCGTGCCGCCGTTTGCCAAATGCGACAGAATCGAAGAGATACCCATAAATACATGTATTATAATATTAATATTATACTACATGTGCAGATACTCTACGGACGAATCCAGGCTGGTCCACACGACGGTCGCCCGATCGGCGGGTCGAAATCGTACTCATCGCGTAAGTAACTCGCCTGGAGCACGTCTGGGTGAGGCGCGCGATTTCGAGCTCCACGCAACGTGAACATTACTTCATGGTGCTTCCTCACCCAGCCTGGCGGCCATCGGCGCCGTCGGCGCGTGGCCAGAGTCTTCGCTACATATTCTTCGTTTCGGTGTGAAAGCAAGCGCGGCGCGGACTGCCTAACGGCTCCCCAACGGATAGCCGCAATGCAAAGCGAAACAATACATGCAAAGTGTATTACAGGATAAGGCAAAGGAGCGGCACTTGAAAATGCTTGTCTTCAGCGAGGGCTCTGGTTGTTGACCACCTTCAGACTACAGAAAGCAGATCGCGGATTGTATCATCTCGACCGAGCTAGCCAGTTCGCTCCGTCAAACCAGATGGTTTACTATAGCGATACACCTGACATATATAATATTATTATTTGGATTGTCAAGTGTATTTCATCACTTTGAACCTTTATTATACGAAAAGCAGTGATAATGCATAATCACTATACAATTTCAAAGGTCATGTGCTGAACTTCTCGCCCATCTTCGTTGTCAATTCGTCGGTGGTTGGCGTCCTGCAGTGGGATGCAACTTGTCCTGCAGCCTGCCTGGAGTCCCTGCATCACTTGCATCCTTGAGCTCGCTTGTGCGTTGCGTGGTCTTTTTGCAAGTTGGTCCGCCGTCGGGGCTTTCCACGCCAAAAAAGCGCCTGGTCACTCTCCAGCGCTCGCTCTCTCGGCCTCTCCGACCTGCCGGCTGCTCGGCTCATTCCCAGACTGTCACGCTCGCCTGCAAGCGCGTCGATCACGCTGGCGGCCCCCGCGTCAATAGCCAGCACCATGTCGCTCGCGTGGCTCCGGAACCACGCTCGGCACCGCGAGCGCGGCACCACGCGGACCCGCTCCAACAGCCAGCGACTCGCAGCTCAGCGAGCGCACCGCCAGTTCGCCGGCGCCGAGGCGTATGCGCCCCGCGTCACGTACGACAACTCGTTCGTCGTGGACAGTAGCGTCACGTCCCGAGACGCCAATTGGGCCTCGGACGATCAGTACAAGCGCCAATACCGACGTCTCGGCTGGGAGGTGGCTCCGATCCGCAAGGACGGCAACTGTCTCTTCCGAGCTCTGAGCGACCAACTCTACGGACACGAGCGCCGCCACTTGGAGCTGCGTCGCCGGCTGGTGGACTTTATTGACCTCGAACGCGTCTTCTTCGAACCCTTCGTGGCTGGCGAGGGCGTCGTCGAGTACTGCGAGAGACTGCGAGAAGCAGGCGCGTGGGGCGGCCACCCGGAGCTGGTAGCAGCCTCCAGACTGCTGGGTGTCACCATCATAGTCCACACAGGTCCCGTCAAGCGACTGCGCATCGACACGGACAGGTTTGCCCGGACCAAGGAAGGCAAGGGCAAGACGCTCAGCTTGCTGCTCAAGCACGACCACTACAGCAGTCTTCGCAAGCGAGACAAGCCGCTGGACCAGCAGCATGGGTGCTCGGACATGTGTCTGTGCAGACGCATCGTGACTCCGTCTCGAGCTTCACTCGATTCCCGCGCGTCTCTGGGCGCGCGTCCGTCAGATTTGGGCTCGAGCTTTGACTCGGACCTGAGTAGACGCAGTTCTCTTGGTGCGCGTCCTGCAGAGGTTGGCGGAACACTTGACAAGCGCTCCCGACGCCCAGGAGGAAGGGGAGCCTACGGACGCAAGCCTGTGCCCGACGCTGACAATACCAACAGGCAGAACAGCCCCAAACAGCAGAAGGCCACGCCGAGGTCGAAACCTCCGCCAAAGCCGAAGACTCCGGCACCAGCCCCGCCGACTCGTGCTGCACCAGCTAAGCCAAAGACCCCAGCTCCTGCTGCCCCAGTCAGAGCAATAGCACCTGCACCACCAACCAAGCCCAAGTCTCCGGTGCCTGCTCCACCTAGCAAATCGAAGGCTCCAGCGCCGGCCCCGCCAACTAGACCACATGCTCCTGCTCCTGTGCAGCACAAGACGTCGTCGCCCCGTACAAAGTCTTCCGTTCCCTCGAAGCCCAAGACTGCTGGTGTGGTGCTCTTCCAGCCGGAGTCGCTCAAGCCTGTGGTGAAGCCCAAGGCTCCGCTCGTGGTGCTTTTCGAACCCGAGCAAACACCCGTGTCCAAGCCGACGGTGTTCAAGAAGGCGGTGAACACGGCGACACCGGTGAAGCCGACGTCGGCGGTGGTGCTGGAGGTTGAAGTGGAGGAGCCCCAGTCAGTCTCCGGTCAGCAAGCTCAAGTGCCCAAGTCGAGCGTCCACCGGCCGCGTCGCGCCGTCTTCAATGGTGGAAAGCGCCGCCGTTCGAGCGCTGCAGCGTTCTCGTTGCTGCAGGAGGTTTCGGCCAGTTTGAACGCCGGCCGCCCGGAGGCTGCGGTTGAGCCGGTCAAGGCCATACCTGTGGTCAAGACCGTAGATGTGGTCAAGCCCGTGGTCAGGGTCAAACCGGCGACCAAGACGGTGACTGTGGTTAAGCCCGCGGCGCCCAAGCCAGCCCCGCCTGCGCCTCGCAACATGGAGATCAAGAAGTCGAGCAAGAAGGTTTTCCGTCAGGGCCGTCCAGTGACTGCTTGCTAAGCCACAAGCAATGCTCGACACCGCCGCGGTCTGAATGAAAGCTCGCGGTTTGTACGATATAGAGAAATATTCGTCTAGAAAGAGAGTGAGAAGGAAGAGCAAGAGCCTGTGTCTCCGCCTTGTCTTCGATCGAAGAGGACGAGGACGCCAGGTCTCGGTGGGTCAACCACGAAGCAGGAGACGCTTATGATGTCAAACAATAAACGGATGACAGTGCACTGCACCACATTGAAACGCCCCGCGTCCTTCAGCTACTAACTCGAATGAGCGGAGACCTTCAGCCTGAGACCGACGCAGACGCCGTGAACGCGGCTGCCAACGCCGTGAGTCGACTTCTAGGCACCAACACGACGCTAGGAATCATCGCCGGACTAACGCTGGCTGCTGTGAACGAACATCATGCCGGAGGAGACGAGGGCGGCGCTCCTGATGCCCGGACGACGCCTGGGGCTGAGCTTGCTGGTCGATCACGGCGGAAAAGCGTAGTTGGTGTGCTCAGTGGAGCCGGGTCCAACGCCTTTGCAGCTTCCAGTCCAGCCAAGAAGCTGCCAGGGTCTCACTCAGCCGTGTTTTCCGTGCAAGCACCTCGAGAGACCATCCAGAGACTGCAGAACCAAAACAAGCTGCTCAAGCAGGAGCTGTCCATTGAAGCAAGAGCGGCTCGTGAACTGCTTGGTCAGGACAAACGTAGTCGAGTTGAGCAGCTACGATCCACTCTTGCAACATTTGCTAGGAAGCTCGCCAAGACCCAGCACCAAGTGGAGCGAACGGAGCACATCATGCTCCGGAAAAGGCAAGAGCTCGCAACGCTGCGACTTGCGTTGCAGCCAATTCCTGCCCATGAAGCTGCCGCTGCAATTGCTGGTGACAATGAGGCTGGAACCCCCGGGAAGCCCTTGGCAGCGGCGGCCGCTGCTGCAGCCGCCTCAGGGAGACTTCGCATGGCGGAGAATCGACTGGAACTCGCGCTCGTCCGGAAGAACGAGGTCGACTCTGCGAATAAGCACCTGCTCGCTCGAGTTGATGCCGCTCGGCGAGACCGGACAATTTTCGACAGCATCTACAAGAAGCTTGAGCGGGAGACTAGCGTTTTCAAGACGCGGCACGACCAAGCGAAAGCTGAATTGGCTCGAGCAACGCAGGCTCGCGACGCATTGGCCCGCGAAATCGCCCAACTGCAGGATGCTGCTGAGCGCGAGCAATTCGAATACGAGCACCAGTTTATGGAGCTAAAGCACAGCATTGAGCACTGGCGACGCGAGACAGGAGTGCGCATGGCTGCTAACGAGCTGCAGAATTCCGGAGGGTTTGGAGTATCGGAGTTGTTAGGCGGACTGGATGTAAACTCGGAGAAAGATGCAGCGAATCGTGGCGGCGCTGGGGCATTATCACGAGTTACAGCATTGTCTTCTTGGAAAATTGGCGTGGACCGAGCGCTGACCTCCGTACCAGACAGTCTGATGACCAAGTACGACCAAGCTTTTGCTACTATCCGCGAGCGGACAGGGCTTCAGGACGCGTCAGCGCTTGCTCGGGATCTGCTAACACGCGATGCAGCAAATTTCCAGCGCTTTAAGCGCGTGGAGGAACTGAGTCGCGAGGAGGTCGCACTTCAGACGCAAGTGGCAGCTCTCACTACTCAGATCGACGCTTTCAAGGCTCGCGAAGGGATCGCAAGTCGTGCCTCACAGAAACAACAATGCCGTCGAGTTGAAGCCGCTTTACGCGAAACTCAGCAGACTTGCGATGAGCTGGATGTTGAGATTGAGGAGCGAGACGCTGTCTTGGGGCGGATCAAGGCTTCAGTGCACTCCGTTCATAACACGCTGGCGCATGCAGCCTCGGGCGGTGTAGCAGGTGGGAACGCGACAGCGCTTGGTCAAGGCATCACGGACACCAACGTCATCGAATTTTTACAGGCGATCGAGATGTACACGACAGAGTTTCTGCAGAGCAAAGCTAGCGGCGAATCAATCGATGCATCGCCAGTTAAAACGCGCGGAGGAGCTCATGGCCAGAACCAGCAGCAGCCTTCGGGGTCCGATGATATTACGTCCTCGCCACTGCCTGTGGGCCATGGTCCTCCAACGCTGCCATCGGATCCACGTCAGAAGTTGCACGTACACGTGCCTTCTTTCGGTGGCGTTGATGGGGTCATTGAGCTTCCAGCCCAAGTTCTGTCTCGCTCGCCTTTGATACCTGCTGTCGGCATCGATCCGTCTACACCTTCGTCCAAGCGGCAAAGTACCGGCAGTTCGTCACTGAGCAAGCAACAGCAACAGCGGCAGTGCCGTCGCCTCTCATCCTCACTGTCTCAACGTCAACTTGCAGCACTTGCAGCAGCACATGGAGAGGGAACAACGCCAAACTCTAGACTCAAAGTGGCGAACGACAAAAGAGGTCCTTGCCATGATGACGCTCGCGGAAGCGCCACTGGAGAAGAGTTGGGGGACGAGGAGGAAGACGAGCGAGCGCTCACGTACGACGAACTCAAGCGCTTTGCGGAGAAGAACACGAAAAGCAAACGACGCACACCTTCCAAGATACACCGCTGAGGTAGATTAAGCAGTGGTAATGAAAAGCCAGGTCAAACAAAAATGTAGCCATATTCACTTCAAGAACGGCAACTTTGTGACCAACACTCTTGAGTAGCCGGGGGTTACGCGAGAACTCCAACAGACGCAGCGCATACCAGCATCTTCTTTCGGCCACAAGCTGCTAGATCTTCACCATGTCTAGCTCGAAGGTTACGAGCCCTCGAGCCATGCGCTCAGGTTCCGCCCCTGGCAAAGGAGGCGCAGAGCTCCACGCCGGCGGCGAAGGGGCTGAGATTGCAGCTAAGAGTCGCGAGGTGATCGACGGACTCAAGAAACTCTACGCGAACAAGCTCAAGCCTTTGGAGAAGCGCTACGAGTTCGGAGACTTCCATTCGCCGCTGCTGAGCGATGCTGACTTTGAAGCCAAGCCGCAGGTGCTCATGATCGGGCAGTACTCGGTGGGCAAGACGTCCTTTATTGAGTATCTCTTGGGCAGACCATTCCCTGGTCAGCGCGTCGGACCGGAGCCCACAACGGACCGCTTTGTTGCCGTCATGCATGGAGAGGAGGAACGCACTGTCCCGGGCAACGCTGCGTGCGTGTCACCGGATCTACCCTTCGGCGGATTGTCGATGTTTGGTACAGCGTTCTTGAACAAGTTCGAGGTAGCACAGCTCCCTGCTCCGGTGCTGGAGCAGCTCACGATCGTTGATACGCCCGGTATTCTGAGCGGAGAGAAGCAGCGCATCGCACGCGGCTACGACTTCACACAAGTCGCCCGCTGGTTCGCCGAGCGCTCTGACCTCATCTTACTCCTGTTTGACGCCCACAAGCTCGACATTTCAGACGAGTTTCAACGTGTGATCGAAGTGCTTCAAGGCCACAGTGACAAGGTGCGCTGCGTGCTGAACAAAGCCGACCAAGTGGATCAGCAGCGCTTGCTACGCGTCTACGGCGCTCTGATGTGGTCTCTGGGCAAGGTGCTGAAGACCCCTGAGGTCATGCGCGTGTATCTCGGCTCGTTTTGGTCGCAACCGCGTCAGAAGCACGGCGAAGACGGTACCAGCGGCACCCCGGAGGCGCTTTTCGACGCAGAGGAGCGAGACTTGCTGGACGAGCTGCGTGCCTTGCCACAACATGCTGCCGTTCGAAAAGTGAACGAACTGGTTAAGCGTGCCCGACTCGCGAAGGTGCACGCATGCATACTGGGCCACCTGCGCGACAAGATGCCTGCTGTGTTCGGGATGGAGAAGAAGCAACGAGAACTGCTGGAAAACATGGCCGAGAACTTCCGCGAGGTGCAGCGAAAGTATCACCTGCCGCCAGGCGACTTCCCGCCGATCGACGCGTTTGTGCGGCAGTGTGCAGAGCGCAAGTTTACGAAGTTCCCATCGCTGAAGACTCGCGAGTTGCAGGACATCGACGACATGCTCACGAAGGACATTCCAGCTCTGATGGCTTCGCTGCCGAAGCACACGCGCGTCGGTATTGCTGGGGTGGAGAACTCCGAAGTCTCCAACGCCCCCAGCAACAATCCGTTCGCTGCAGCGAGCCTCGCTCCTGCCGGAAGACTCCAGTGGGAGGAGGAGCTGCTCGGTTGCAAGCCCGAGTACGATGCTATCTTCGCCACACTGACGGTAGACTCCGCCGGCCGCGCCTCGGGGGCAAGCTGCATGGCGCCGCTGCAGAAGCAGGCGTCCACGGGCGTCTCGCACGAGGCGCTACGGGCGATTTGGGACCTCGCCGATCAGTCGAAAGCTGGCACGCTGGATGCCGACGAGTTCGCGGTCGCTATGCACCTCTGTGCGAAGGCCAAAGCCGGTGAGCCCGTTCCAACGGAGCTCCCACCGTCGCTCGTGCCGCCGTCAAACGGAAAAGAGCAGCCCCACGTGGGGAGCTCTCCGCCGACCAGTGCGCTTCGTAGACCCACCACAGTCTAATCTAGACGTAGAGAGAAAGAGAACGTCTTTGGACGGTGAGTTCTACGATACATGTACTCTTCCATTGTTTTATTGACCGATTGCCACTCACTGGGATGAATGTAGGGCGGTGTTTTAGCTGCGGTTTGTGAGGCTACGGTGCTGCGGTGCTGAGTCCTGGTTTGTACATGTTGAAGTTAGGTTGCCGTTGTGGCCAGAGTGATGGTGGAGTTGAAGCAAGAGATGGCTACGCTTTTGCCGCGACTACCATGTACGAACATCGAATTGGGAGGAATGCAACTTCGTTGAAGTCGCCTTGGAGGGCATATTGCCGGCTGACTCACGCGTGATGAAAGGCTTGAGCACTGGCAATATTGGCAGTATTGGCAGTATTGGCGAGAACCCGGCGCAGAAATCAGCTCGGCGCGCGATAAGTTGTGCTGCGTAGAACTTGGCTGGATGACTCACAGCCAGAAGGAGCTGATATTGATTCATGTATGATACAGCCATCGGTGCTGGCCAGCAAGACAATTAGCCGGGGATTGTTTTCGTGCGCAGCGATTTACTGAACAAAAGCGTGAGTTTAGCACAGAGCGAATAGGGCGCGCGTTCCCCAGATTCAACCACAAACGTCATCTATGCACCCCAGTCTCGCGCGCAAGCCATTTCATCCAGCTCTCCCGCGTCACGGTGTTCTGGTGTACGAGCCTCGAAGACACAAACTTCAGTTGGCATGGTCGCTCCAGTTGTTTGCCGACTCCGATTTGCGGCTCGCAGGCGACAGCGATGAACATTTGCAACGGCCGGCTCGAGTCAAGTGACCCGCTTGCTGTGGTGATATGGTATTTTGGGTTCGGAACAGCTCTGAAATGATCGAAGTGCGATATCGGATCCGCAAAACTTCAGACCCAGCAGTTGAAGCCGAGCGCCGTTTCACGCCTGCAGTTCAGGTTGAACTTCGGGCGCGCCTCGGTGTCGGAGAGCGGCCAGCAGCAGCAGAGCAAGCAACAATAATGAGTCTGCAGCGGTTGTCCTCCACTCAACGCGATCGAGGCAGAAATCGTCCCGGCGATGCTCACCCATCCCTGGCTCTGCACCTAAAAAAGAAGGACACGAATCAGTCCGTTGAAAAGTTAGTCGCCAGCCGCTTCATATTATCGTCAGGGTACCTCCGAATTAGTAAATCTCGCTCGCTATTTTTACCTCTCGACGGCGGGAGCTCTTCTCTTCCCGTTATTTTCTCTCTGGAAGTATCGGCAAGCGTCAAAGGTAAGCCGCCATCCGCCGCTGCAAGAAGCCATCCGCCGCTGCAAGAAGCCATCGGACTCTAACGTCCCTCCTCGTAGTCCGACCATGGGAACGGGAGAAGCGCTGCACATTCCCCGCGCGGACCCGAACTCCATGAGTGCGTACCTGCCTCCGCAGCCTTACAACCCGTCGGGGGCCCGCCCCGACGGACCCCCGTACCTGCCGCCCGGGTCGTGTCTCGTGTGCTACAGTCCGCATGTGGACGTGCTGCTGGAGCCGTGCCACCACCAGTTCCACGCGTCCTGCATCGAGCGCTGGATCAGCAAGGACAAGGTCTGCCCCACCTGCTGGACGCCTATCCAGGCGCCGCGTCGCCTCGTGCCGCAACAGTACGCGACGCAGCAGCAGGACGGCGGCGGATACCCCGCGGACAGCAAATCGCACGTGCTGGAGGCTGCGGACCCGCCCACTACAGCCACCAGCGCGGACGCCAGCGCGCAGCCGCCCGCAGCCATGCGCAAGGGCAAGTGGACTGTTGAGGAGAGCGCGTACTGCGACCGGTTGATTGAGGAGTTCAAGAAGGGCAACCTGCCGCTGGCTGAGGGCACAACGCTGCGCACGTTTCTGAGCAAACTGCTGAACTGCGACCCCATGCGCATCTCGAAGAAGTACACGGGCGACCAATGCATCGGCAAAATCATTTTCCGCCGGAGAGAGGACGACGTGTCCAAGGACGACATGGAGAGCATCCGAAAAGACCTGGCCGAGCTCGAGAAGACGTATCTGGAGAGGGAGCAGTACAACCAGCGGAGGCGCGAGAAGCGGCTCGAGTCGGAGCTCTCAAGGGACAAGAGCCGCTTTGCGGCCACCAGGTCCATTGGATACGCAGCGGCAGGTAATTCGGCGCCGATGCGGCCTCCCCACTCACAGCAGCAGCAGGGAGGGTACACACAGCCTGCGGTCCAGACCATGACGAAGCAGGAGCCGCGACCTGGACCGGGACCTGTACAGCAGCCCAACTATGGAGCTCCGGGTCGGGGTGGTATGCCTGTCCAGCCTCCTCTACACCCCCCACAGCAGAGCAATAACGTGCCTTCGCACCTATTTAATGGCGACCACAGCAATGTATCGATGCTTGGCATTGCTGGCGCGCAGACACAGGGTCAAGGTCAAGTTCTGAACCAGGACAATAAGCCGGCTAGCAGCTCCGGTATGGACGGCGGGGATGGGTTTCCGCGCGTGTCGTCTATCGACAGCTTTTCTTGTCTGTTCCCTCGCGTGGCCAGTATTGAAAACTTCCAGCACGCGACGTCATCCGGCTTTGGCGGCATGAACCCTGGCGGTTCGTACGCGTCGACAGAGACTCAAAACACGATGACCAGCAGTGGATTCGACACGCAGCCTTCCGGCTTGCCTAAACCGTTGTCGATTGGCGAAGGCCTCAACGCTTATTTTCCCCGTATTCAGTCGCTGGAACAGCTTTCAAACCTGCTGCAAGACCACGGACCGAACAGTCCACGTGGAGGAGCAACGGCGTCGTCGGCTCAGAACAGTCGGGATGCTATGGAGAATTCCAGCGACAGCAAACAACAGATTAAGGATAATTTTACATCCGGTGGTCATCGGAGGAGGCTGGGCGAGAATGGTATTAAGGAAGAGCAGCCGCGGGAAGTAGATTTCAACGCACAGACAGGGCCCGACAGCAGCAACAGTTCTAGCAGCAGCGACAGCAGTGTCGTTTCCACTTCCACTAGCACTGGACTGACTAAGCGTCTCAGCCCCAGTCACAATGCATCGGCCTCTTCAGGTTCAGGTAACCAGATCCAGATTCCCAAGCCGCTGAACAAGATGCCGCGGAGCTCGTCGGGAATCTTCCCGCGCGTGCCGTCCATGGACAAGATGCCCCGTGTGCCTTCACTCGACAAACTTCCTCGCGTTGCATCTCTGGACAAACTGCCGCGCATCCCGTCAATGGACAAGCTCCACACGGTGGGCGGCGGCGAGCAACGCATCCCGAGGGTGCCGTCCATGGACAAGATGGCGCGTGTGCCGAGCTCGGACATGCTGTCTCGCTTTGGGTCCAGCGATCACCTTAGCAGTTTCCCGTCGTTCTCAAACCTGAGCACGTTGTCTTCAAGCGCCTCGTACGACAAGTTGAGTTCGCTGGGTGGGTTTAAGTCGGGCTTCCCGCGCAATTCGTCCATTGAGGACATTTTGTCTCTCGTGGCCTCGTCCGAGTCGACGGGTCTTCCGTCAAATGGCTCGACGTTGCAGCTGAGTGCACTGGCCGCAGTTGCTGGCGAGGAGTCCTCCCATATTGCCAACGAGCGGAAGCGGCGGCTGGAAATCTCGCAGCAGGACGCATCATTGACATCAGATAACAAGAAGAGCAAATTATCGGCGTGAAGTTGAGGGCCCGACCAAGGCGAGTACGGAGGAGCATTGGAGCATTGATAGCAGGGTTTAGAAGCCATCGGTGCCATATTTGGTCGAGTGGAGAAGGAGACTTGCTCGCGGTCACGGGCCCTTCCTGGTCAGCAGGACACAAGGAGGCAGTACTGGCGGTGCTTCTCCCTCGCACGAGCATTTCCTTTTCCCTTTTTGCCGCTGGTGCTCGTGGCGAGCTTTAGTGTAGTAATGTAAGAGCGTGCAATATCATAAAGGAAGGCCACGCTCTTGGTTGCCTTGGTGCTTGGTCTTCAACCACAGCTCGATCCCTTTCCATCAGGATCTGCTCACTTTCGAATCCAAAGTTTCTGAACATCATGAGCGTCGCCAAGACGGTCCTCATCACTGGCAGCAACCGCGGCATCGGCCTCGCCTTCACGCGCCACTACGTGGACAGCGGCTGGAAGGTCATCGCTGCAGCGCGCGACGTCGACGGTGCCACCGACGTACGTTGCCAAACGGCGGAGAAGTATGACACAACCACCTGACCTTGTCCTGCATTGCGTGCCACAGTTGAAGGAGCTAGCGGTGTCAAAGATCATCCCGCTGGACATCAGCGACGAGTCCTCCATTGCCAAGGCCGCGGAGACGCTCAAGAACGAGCCCATTGACTTACTCATCAACAACGCCGGCATGGGCGGCGGGGGCGGCATCCCTGACGTCACCAAGGCCGAGATGATGAAGCTCTTCGAGGTGAACGCCGTGGGCCCCTTCCTCGTGACGCGCGCGTTGTTGCCCAACCTGAAGCTGGCGGTGGCGAAGCACGGCTCGGCTACGGTTGGGCAGGTCACTTCTCGCATGGGCAGCATCGCCGACAACGGCTCCGGCGGCAGATATAGCTACCGCGCATCCAAGACGGCGCTCAACATGCTCAACAAGAGTCTGTCCATCGACCTCAGGGATGACAAGATCATTGCGCTCGCGCTGCACCCTGGCTACGTTGTGACTCGCATGACGGGCCACACGGGCGAGGTCACGACGGAGGAGAGCGTCACTGGACTCACCAAGATCCTGGCCAACGCCACGCCCGAGGACAGCGGCAAGTACTTTCACTTCCGCGGCGACATCCTGCCGTGGTAAGTGACTGGTGTTGGAGGGGCTGCGTCCGTCATTGCTCTGCATGAATGGCTCCGTTTTCACTTACAAGCCGCCAAGTCTCACCTCTCGACTCGCCCGTGTCCTGCTTGTTGTGGTCCAAGATCAACAGCTCGAGTTCGATGGTAACACGCTGCCGTGGCAAGTAAGAATACACGTCTTTGTTTTGATTCATTCTTCATCAAGTAGCACCCTCGGATAGCGCTTTCACTTGTCTTCTTTACATTTACACGGTACCTCATCTAATAGCTACAGACTCAGGAACTTCAGTCCACTGGCCGTCGGTCCACAGGACACACTCGTCGATACAGCAGCCACTGACCAATGCATTGGGCGTGGAAAACGTGGCCACAAGCCAGCGCCTCCACTCGCTCTTCTTCTCCAGTGACCATGTTCCCGTTCAGACAGATGACACACACGTTGGGCTCTTCACCTTCACAACACACGACGCTCTCCAATCCACTTGTCATAACTGCAGCAGCCTCCGCATCCTTCCGTCGCAGATACGCCGTCATGTCGGCCACGTTCTGCTCCGCAAGTCGCAGCGTCGACGCCAGCAGCCCCTGCTTGCCAGTAGACAGCCCCCCAGTGCAGCTTTCTCGCCCATTTTGCTGCAATGAGAGCGCCACGACGTCTGCAATTCGCTGGGCCAGATGTTCCTTCGCTGGCGCCTCGAGTCCAAGCTGTCGGCGCGGCCTTCGCAGTGCCCTGCCCATTCCTACACTTGAGACTGGCCTTTTGGAACTTGGTACAAAAAATAACGGACACCACATGGCTACATTCGGGTCAAGAAATGGTCAAGACATGTGAATTGCGAATTCTGACCAGCGAGGCAGCTACGGCATCTCTGGTTTATTCTTCCTCTGTGGCCTTGTGTTTCTTGTGCGATTTCTTCTTCTTTTTCTTCTTGTCCTTCTTGGCAGACGCGCCGTCGGCGTCCTCCACGTCCGAGTCCTTGCCGCTGAGCTCCTCATCGCTGAAGTCGCTCGACTCGCTACCGGACGCGTCGCCTGGGCCAAAGTCCGAGTCCTCTTCGTCGTCCTCGATCTCGCCCTCCTCGGGACCCAACTCCTCTAAATACTCGTTGAAGTCGCGCTTCTTCGAACCCGCCTGTGTGGCCGCGCCGTGCGACTCCTTCAGGTTGCGGATGCGCAGCTTCTTGGACGTCAGAAACTGGCTTAGCTCCGGGAACTCGCGCCGGTCGATAGCCGAGAAAACGTACTCCCGCGCGGCCTCGCCGCCCACCGACTTGCAGCTCACGAGCAGGTCGAAGTTGCGACTCGCCGAGGATCCGCTCTGGCCGGCGTAGCGCTGGAACTCAATATACTCGATCTCCTCGTAGCGGATGAACGTCGTGGGCTTGTGGATGAACATGAACGACTTCTCGAGCGGGAAAAGCACGCCGCTCTGCGCCTTGACGGCGCACTTGACGGCGCGGTCGCCGCTGTGCGTCTTGAACTTGCCGGACGTGTAGACCTTCTTGCCGATGATGAACTTGAACAGCGTGGCGACAATCTGGGGCAGCGCGCCGGACATGCGCTCGTGGATGTTGCCGTTGTACTTCTTGATCTCTTCAGCCGATAGGTTCACGTCAATGTGCACGTCGTTCTTGCTCAGCTGCAGCACGAGGTGCGGGTATCCTTGCTTGCCCTGGCGGATGGGCTCCTCGAGACTAATGACAAATGCCGTATTGAGACCATTGGGCAGTTCCAGCAGGAAGCAGCGGTTGATGTTCGAGTACATGATCTTGTAGTCGAACGTCTTGCCGTGCATGCGCAGGAACGAGCCGTAGATCTCCACTCCGTAGCGTCCACGGGGCGTGAGGAAGGTGCCGATGGTCTCGTCCAAGTCCACGATGCTCTTCCCCATGACACTGCGGATGTTGGCCTTGTCCAACACCTGCTGGCGGAAGTCGTCGGCCGTCACGACGTCGTCGTCTCCGTCGCCAGGAGGCAGGTACAGCCGCATCTCCACGAGTGTCTCCTCGTCCCCAGCCACTGTGTCGTCCTCGTGGAACTGAAGCTCCACCTCGTTCTTGCCGGGCAGCGCACACTGTGAGATCTGCTCGAGCGGCAGCTCCATGACGCTGGCGTTAGCCGTGCGGAAGTTGAGGTTGGGGCCCTCGAACTTCATGTCCCCCCAGTTGCCGCCGCTAGCCGCCACCTTCTCCTGCTCCAGCTCGCGGTCGAAGTGGCTCTCCACGTGACTCTTGAGCTGCGCCACGTCCTGCGCCTTGAGCCCCGTGAAGCGCACATACGTGCCCCCTTTCTGGTACACTTTGAGGTGGTGCGTCTTGGGCCCCACAGGCGTCCAGAGGAGCGTCACGATGTCATCCTTCAGCAGCTTCTTCTGCGACTCGGTGCTGCGGCTGCGCCAGAGAAGACCGGACGCCGAGAGCACCAGCACACCCGCGCTGTGGCCCCAGAACACGTTGCTCAGCGTCGCGTCCGCCATTTTATTAGTGGCGCCAATGAGAGGGTATGTACCCCAACGTGGGGGTACACGGAGACAGCGAATCGGAAGCAAGGAGAGAGTAACCTATCTCACTTGGCGTTTGTAAGCAAAAGCCATTCTCGCTCAACCTCCCCATGTTCTTTACCATCTGTGTCGGCGAGTTAATAGTCATTGCTCTCTGCGCTGGAGCTTGGATCGTCACTGGATCTCGTTGTAACCACCACATTCGGTTGGAGCGCCATTATTTTGCCTGAACTATGCTGCTCTACTACCGGTAGGCAGATTAATGCTTCTTGGAGGCTACACTCACGAACGGTTAACTGGACTACAAAACACCAACTCTGAAAGATTTTGGGTTGCTGGAGAAGAACAGTATCCAGTATTTGCCACTGCTTGAACTACAATGGATCAGTACCCCGAGAAGCTGCGATCGGGGTGATTACAGGTCTGCGTGTGAAATTTGAACTAGGAGAGCCTCCGAATAGCGCTGAAGATGATCGCTGCTGCACGGGATAATGTCACGAAAGTCGTGGCTCGGTTGGGACCGGAAGTCGGTGAGATGTGGTATCGTTCTTCTTCATCGAGTGTGAGTCAAGATCTTTTAAGGCTGGGTGCTCATTACAGGAGAACTGGTTGTTTTTCTCCTACACGGTAGTGAGATATTGCAAGATTACTACAAGTTTTCACGTTCTCGGCGGTAGCGAAAGGATATTTTCAGGGTGATTGTGCGTTTCAAGCGGTTTTGGTTTTGCAGACACAACAACTACTTCGGTATGAAGATCGACGTGCTGGTACCAGTTGAGACCGTCGCGGGACCACCACCGTCGCCGAGAAAGAACAATGCCCATAGACGCTCTACCCCACGTATCTCAGGTAGAAATGGACCCAGGTGGACAGCTCGACAGATTCTGCTGGCTGTATGGTTTGTCCAAGGGGTTCTTCCTCTTACTCTTCAAGCACGAAGCTACGTCAAGTTTGTCACCCCTCACAAAATGTCCGAGATTCTTGTGGTGTCATCGGATCTGCAAGAAGAAACAACGAATCTGTCAGCGGTGTGTCCTATGCAAGCGTTCGTACTGGCTGGTGTTTGGTGGAACTTTGAGTCCACACACTACTACGAAGCTGAACAAGGAATTGTTTGCCATGGTGTCGTGCCGCAGTACAATTTACACGGAAATTATTTCATCTGGAGCTCGACAACAACACCATTCCACACAACCACAATTGACTGCACGGACGACAGCTACCCTTTTGAACTCTACATGTATCACGGCAGTATTGGGTATTATTCATTTTACGAAGGTGAAGTCGGAACGTATTGTACCAAGTCAAAGACTGCGTTTATCGTCGTGGAGGTTCTCGGGACATTTGACATGAATGGATCATCCTTAGTTGAAGATACAGGGAGCACGGCGTACAGGTTCTCGTACTGGTATGGCATTGTTGGAGCGGTATGCTTGTGTACCGGATTCTCATCCTCCGTCGGAGCTACGCATTGTGTAGGCGCTACGGCCAAAGATGCGGTGAAATGGGAGTACGACTGGATGAACAACAGGCGATCGTCTTCGTGCAGGAGAATTTGCGCTTGTCCGCCCACAAGGCAAACAACTACCAGCGGGGTGCGCTACTCTATTTGATTCTTGAAGGGGTTATGATGGACCTGTTTCTTATCATTGCAAACGATGGCTGGATTGTTAGGATGCAGTACATCTCGCTAGGCTACAACCTGTCAGGGTTAATGCTAGTGCTGTTTGAAATGTTGGAAAGTATGAAGTGGCTGAAGGAGAAGTGGAGACTGCTAATTAAGCGAGTGTTGTTCAGCTATGAGACTGTACTCGTTGGTGAATTCGTGTGCGCTCTCGCCTTCCAGACCTTTCTCTCCGGATTGAATCGGTCAAGATTGAAGCAGTCAAAGCCGACGGCTCTGGCCGTGTCCTATTACTTGTGGAGTTTGATTTGCCACGCCATCATCGTGATCATTGTTGTTTCGATTATCTCTTCGATTCGTGTACCGTGGGCGGTGATGTATGTGTGGTTGAAACACCGTTCTTTGGCAATTTTTTCCACGCCGTGCAGCATTGATGGAGCTTTGGGAGCCCGCAGCAGGATTGTGCTTCTTGGTGGCTACTGTTTGGTTAATGCGAAGCTCTATTACAAACCAGCGGCTCTGAAAGCATTTGGTTTGCTGAAGGTGGAGGAGGATGGCGTCGAGTATTTGGTTGTGCACAAGTTGCAGTGGTTTAGAGTGCCAAGAAACGATTTGATCGGGATTGGCGTCGTCTCGGGCCAGTGTGTGGAACCTTGCAATGAACGGCCATGCACAGGGATCGCCAGATTTTCGGACAGGAAACTAGGAGGCATCTCAAGCCAAGAGCGAGATCGTCATCGTTCTACGCGTGCAAATCGAGTAATGAATTGGCCCGGCCCGCCAGTGGATGCTGTTATGTCATCAGCAACTGAGTCTCTCATCCCTTCCAGATTGGGCGCTGATGAAGTTTGAAAGTGTGCGATTGCTATTGATGGTTGGGCAGAGAACTGCCGCTTTAACCAACCAGCTCCTGCCTTCTCGTTTGAGAACTCCCCGGTCCTCCAACGAGCATGTATGTTGCTGTGATGCTGGAGCTCGCGAGTGTTGATCACGGACGGGAGTATCTTTGAGAAACTCAACTGCTACATGATTCCGCGACAGAACCGTGCCAGTAAGTGGCGTTCTACAGTTCCCTCCACATGGCGCTCTCTTTTGACACAAAGTGCGTGGCCATGGTCCTCCTAGCTCAGGAAGAGCTTGACCGGGCCCTACGAATCAAAGATGGTTGAAGATATGGTATCTATTTCCAGAGGTCTTGTTTGAATTCAGGAGGCGACGCACTTTCTTGCTTTTCGCGCCCAAAGTCTCCATTTCGCCAAATATCCGTTCATTTACCAACTGGACCATCGAGACAGAAGCAGCATCTTCGAGTGGACCATGACGAACGACGCGTACGACCGCACGGCGCAGGAGCAGCAGGTGGCGGCGCTCTTGGAGCACAACGAGAAGCTGGCCGCGGAGCTGC
>AWVV02001630.1:0-21843 GCA_000500205.2 Phytophthora lateralis | reverse complement strand
TTGGGTACTATTCCCAATATGGTGTTAGGAACACCAATCTAACGTATTTGAGGTAAATAACGGTCAATGTATAATAAACAAGGGTAAGTTACGGTAATTTACGTTATGCAACTTTTAGGTAATTAGGTACACTTTAGGGGATAAAAGATCTTTTCCCTAATTTTCAACCCAGTCAACAGATCGAACCATTCCAGAGTCGAATCGTTTGAATTACTCCGCGAAAGCTTGCATTTGATGCGATAGGCGTCCTCAAGGCCAAATGCATCTGAACTAACACGACGCTGCGCAAGTCGCTATTCGTGTCTCACAGCTTCAGTTGAATCTTCCAAGATGAACTTACACGTCTTGGTTTGTAAAATCTACATTTACGTACGCAAGCCACAACGGGGCCAGCGTATGGGTCACGTCCATATTCAACGAACCGAGCTGTCTTAGGCGTTTTCCAGACAGCCCCAAAGGTAAGTCATTTCGGAAAAAGGAGCAAGCAGCAGTAAATATACTACAGTAGTACTACGCAGTATATATTAGCTAGGCACCTGGTGCAGAATCCAAGATCTCTGGTGAAATAATCACGAAGGCGGCTCTAATACGGTAGCTAATATCCGACCGTCAAGACCTTCAGCTCTGACTCTGCTAAATCGCTGCGGTAGCAAAGAACCCAGA
Source organism: Phytophthora lateralis (assembly GCA_000500205.2). Classification (NCBI taxonomy): domain Eukaryota; phylum Oomycota; class Peronosporomycetes; order Peronosporales; family Peronosporaceae; genus Phytophthora; species Phytophthora lateralis. The sequence continues at coordinate 21,180 of AWVV02001630.1, read as the reverse complement.
AAAGAAAGGTCAAAAGAGCACTTTGCACCTTGTAGCTTCCAGTCACTTCGTAGTCAAAAATCGTTAACTAAATACTGCTAGTAAATGCGGGCCCACATTCAAGGCCTCAAAATCGAGGTTTCATCTCTGGTCATATCTCTTATCTTCAATGAGCCTCAACGGAACGTACTAGGACTCGAGCACGACAAGACCGGTAGTCCATGCCAAGAAAATCTCCGGGAAACTACCTGCAATCGCAGGCGAGCAAACCTGCACACTGTGACCGGGTCCTTTCTTACGCCCATACATGTTCAGCTTCCTCGATCAACTCCACAGTCAGCATCTTCATATTCTCGTTTGACCGCAGTAAATTCACACTCATTTTGTTGCGCTGGTCTTCCAACCGATGCTTCGTTCCTAATTTCTCTCTCACCTTGTTTGTTAGATCCTGCACCTCCTGCAGTTGATTGTGGCTGACATTATCTCCGCCTTGAAGCCAAGTGAGTCGATTCGACAGCTTCACTTGCAATCGTTGCAACTCCAGGGTGTTTGCATCCTGTTTCTTGTATACCGAGGCCAGTTTCTCGTGAGAAGAACTCGCTGATCCTGTACCAGAAGACTCGTCTAGTAATCGTTCTAGTTCTTCTTGCCTACTGCTCCATTCTTGAGCAATAATTGCAGCTAGAGCTGTGTCACGACGCCGTTCCTCTTTGTTAATTACCATTGCCAACTCCTTGATCTGGTTCATGTGCTCTTTTGCTTCCATTTCATCGATATTACCAACTTTCATATATGCCAGGGCGTCTTTCATTGCCGTTGAATTCAGCGAAATCTGCTCGCTCATGCGGGTGTAGTCCTTGATCAAACTATGGCCCGGAGGGCTGGTGGGCACTTCTTCTGCCCTAGCCATAGTCACCGTTGCTGCATGACAGATTTCTGACGTTTGCAATGTCCCCTTTTGGTGTTGAGGAGTGTTTGTGTCACAATTCGACTGTTCTGAAGTATAGATCTTAGTCTTCTTTGTCTGGTGCACGCATAAATGAGAAACAGACTCCGGGAGGTTTTCATCCAGCTCTGAAGACGTCACTTCTGGATAAGTCCCCGAGTGAGTTCGCGGTCGTTTCTCCTTGTGATGATCAATAGGTTCTTGGGGGGGGAATCTCTTCCGATTTTCGCTTCTCATCTGTCGACGCGGTGTCGATCCAGATCCGTTCGCTTCCACATATTTGGAATTGTAGCGCAGATGTGATTTCGCTCTAGCGTATGCAAAGCATTGGCGATACCGCCGCTCTTCTTCTGGGTCGTTTGCCAGCATTTCTAGCGTCACGTGTTTAGTTTCCAGCCACTTGGTGAAGTTCACCTCGTGTTTACTCTTTGACTCTGCGCGATTCAGTATCATGGAAATCGGTCTTAACTTCTCGCCAGCCAGCATGCGGCCGTTGAGACCTTTCTCTTCGTTCGCCTGCATGAATTCTTCAGCAGACAGGAGTTCTGTAGCCAACAGCTCGCTACGACAGCGAAATCGATTTCGACTTGGCTGGAATGACTTGTCTTTAACATGTCGTCGCCGTCGAAGCTCCCAAGCTCTCGAGTCTGCAAAGTCCATACGGAAACGACGTTCCACCTCCGGATCCCCTCGAAGGGACCCCATCGCCACATTTCTTCTCAGCAACCACAACTCAAAACTGCGCTCGTACTTTGTACTCGTCTCTCCAGGCAATAGCAGCACTGGGATCGCCCTCGACAACGAATCTCTAGCGTCGTCTAGCGCCATTTGCTCTTCTTCATGCAGGAACTCGTCCAGCATCATGACCCGAGTCTCCAAAACATTGTAATAGCGGTCTTGGTTATCGTGTGGGGGGCGATATTCCTCCCGAAATATTGCTCTCGCCTCTCTCATGCTGAAAAGCTGTAAATGGCGACGGGTCCTTTGGTAGAAAGATTTGTGGGCTCTGGTATTAATAATAAGGGCCGTTCAAAAGATAGGCAAAACGGATGGTGGCATGTATCAACACGAATACGAACTCTACTGCTGCTACTGGATAATGCACGTTCGACTTCCTCGTCCCACTTCAAGGCTAGTGACAAGACGTCACCATTCGAGCGCAGCATATTTACACAGCGTTTGTCGGTGAACACCCAGCAGAGATTTGGCAATCGACGTGGTTCTGCACCCCGTGCGCCCGGAAGAACAGGAATTAGATGCGAATCCCATTGCTTGTGGCGATGAGCGTAGCACTCTCGGTCGGTGGTAAACTATTGTCACATCTATTCCCAGCACCGCTGCTCAAACTCTTGAGTCCTCTCTCGATTTCTTGGCAACGAAAGTTCGCCTGCACTTTCAGCATCGTCACATGGAGAGCCATTATTCGCGTCGACGCGTAGGCACACTGTTTCCTTATCCTGCAAGGCATCTTGTGCTGCTGCATTCGATTCACTAGCATTGGATTTAATCTTTGAACACATCGAGGCTCGGTTTATCAGCTTCGGTTGAGGCGCTTCATTTCTCGCTTCGGTGTTGGATGTTTGCTGTAGCCTGAGCGCGCTTGCTCCGGGTATGCTCCACTGCCTTGGTGTAAGCAAAGCATTGGCGATACCGACGCTCCTCCTCTGGGCCAGTCTCCAGCATCGTCAAGGTAATCTTCTTGTTCGACAACCACCACGTGAAGTTCTTCTCGTATCGAATCGTACATTCGCCGGGTTTCAACACCACTTGAACTTCTCGCCAACGCGCATAGTTCCATTTGGACCAAGCTCCTCCATCGACCTCAAGAATCCTTCCGGGGTCATCGTCTGAGTCGCGAGTCCTCCATAGTGGGCTGCTGGAGTTGTCGGTGGCTCTCGTGGTGTTAGGACTTGTTTAGCGGGAGCTGCGTTTAGTTTTCTGGTTGTGGTGTTGTGATCTCTTTCACATCGACCCGGCGTGAACCTCGTTCACTGTCCTTACGTAGCTCTTGAGAGGGATCCTGATCGTGACGACGAATACGGCATATTGGTGACGAAGAATAAGGTGGATGGTGATGGGGAGAGTGCTGTCTACCATTCAGTGCTGTCGGTCGTCCTCGATAGTTATCCGTGAAGTATGCTTGGCAATTGCCTTTTTGAGTTAAATTTGCCCGAATGCTTGGCTTTTTTTTCAGGCCATTTACTGAATCGCACAGACATCTCAAGTTTTCATGTTGATCAATTAAGATCTCGACAGCAAACCGTACACTACAACGCAAAGTTCAACATATATGCAATTGAAACCAGTGCCTCATTCAAGTATTTTCTTTGAACGACAATAAACTTTGCGTCCTCGATCAATTCGATGGTTTGCTTCCAGATCCTCGTCACTCTGCAGTGGATTCAGGTATGTTATCCTGATAGCATATATCTTCATTTTCGTCTTCAACATCACCGTCCTCCCTGCAACGATCGTGAACGTATCGATCTTTCTTCCAGCTCAACGCAATGGTGACAAAGGGCACGGTCCCGTTAGCGAGCTTGGTGCTAATGTTGTGGTGCATCGACGGCCCCCTCTCCGATGTCCACGTCTGGAAGACTGTAAAGAAGGACCTGCTCCCTTCTTTCATCCATTGTGATCGATAACACGCCAGCTTTTCGACGATAATCTTCAAATGCATCGAGTGCACTGCAATGCGCAGTCGTTTTTCAGCTATACTATCCAGAGGTGCGCTTCCTTTATCAACTCCATCGACATTTTGTAGATCGCAGCATTTGAGTGCGCCAACTCCACACAAAGAAACTTGCGCTGATCCTCTAGCTCAGATCGCCCAGACAACACTGCTTCCAACTCCCGTGACAAATCTTGTAACTCGTGCACGTGGTTGTCCCTGCCTGCATTTATCCAGCTTAATCCGTTCTTCAGCTTCGATTGCAAGAGTACCAACTTTTCACAGTTTCGACCAAGTTGGTTGTAGATAGTCGTCAATTGCTCGTGTGATACGCATGGCGTATCAATTGAACCAACTTGTCGAACCAAATTCTCGAGCTCTTCATGTTTTCCTCTCCACTCCTGAGCAATTACAGCAGCAAGAACAGTATCGCGCCGTTGCCTCTCGTCGTTGATTAACACTGTTAGCTCGTTTATCTTTTTGAAGTGCGCTGCCGCTTCGGGATCGCTAGCGGCTTGACTCCTTTTGGCGTAGTGCAACGAACCCTCCAGTGCTAACTCGTTTTGCGCCACCTGGTTGCTCAAGTTAGTGTAGTCTTTGACCAACCGCTTTTCCGCTGGATCCGCATTCACTTGCGCAGCTTTCTTGAGCACCTCCGTTAAAACGAGCCGAATTTCTGCGTTGTGAAGTTGCCCTGCTTCACTTTTCACACTTGATACAGCGTTACCGGGTTGAGCGTGAAGTGATGGTACACGTTTTTCGAGCGCTTGAGCTTCTTGAACATCAGAAGACGACGTTGACCAGTACAAATTGACGCCATTATCTCGGTTGCCCAAACACTTCACCTCGTGCTCAAGCTCTCTAACCCGACGATTGAACTTTTCTTCCAGGTGTTTCACCTGCAACTCCACACTTTCTACCCGCTCTGTTGTAGAGATATCGTGTTGAAGTGGGATCTTGTTGCTGGCATGTACTTCACGGTCCAATGACCCCCCACGGTCGCTATCATAATCGAATCGTGGGCGCTTTGGCTTCCTTTCATCCTCGCCACGAACAAATTCCCTGTCCGCACTTCTTTTTCCCGTCCTGCTCTGACGATTTCGGCTTCGGCTGCGCGAACGCGGGCGGGACATCGAGCGCTCTTATCCCAGTGCAATTTATTTGCAGAAGTTGCTCGAACGTACGCGAAGATTTGTCGATAACGACGCTCTTCTTCAGGGTCATCGCGCAGCATTGAAAAGGACACGTTCTTCGTCTCCAGCCAATACCTGAAGCGGTCCTCATATCGAACAAGTGACTCATTAGGCCTCAGCACAATTGCGATTGGCTTCAACCGCTCCCCAAGGCGCATCGGTCCATTAGGTCCGTAATTCCACTGCATTGACCTCATAAACTCATTAGGGAACATTACTTTGGTCTCCAGCAGCTCACTGCGACTTCGAATTCGCTGATATTGTCCCTCCATACTTGCCTCCCTTTGACGAAAACGGAAATGTCTGCTTGCGGTGTTGAACAAAACTTGCAGGCCACACGTCCCAGAAACCGGAAAACTGGTTCACGGGTTAGCAATTGCTATCACCTCAGCTAATGTGGTGAATCAACTCCATTAGCAATCTGCATATTGCCTTAGGCACACAGAGTTGCTCTGATGCCCGAATACAGATCTTACTGATAGCACTGATCTCTCTCGGAACTCTTGAAATTGGGTGTCCTTGCCGTCTAGTCTCACTTGTGTCCAGCCAGCTCAGACACAATATTCAATTTCTCGGGTGTCCGAGCCACTTGCTGGATCATACTCTCGCTCTCGTTGTTTCTTTCCATTCCAGCGCTGTAACTACAGCAAACGCATTATCGCCGCTTTCATTTACATGTTGAAGCAGCGAATCTATCCATCGCCGACGATCGATCATCAAAAGCTTTGGAATCGAAAGTATGTGGACCACCTTAATTCATGTTAAATACGTTATGTATTTTCGGTCACCACCACCAGCCAAGTCAGTGGCCATTCAGCGAGTGGAAGTTGGAATTGAGTTGCTCGTTCTTGCTGCAGATACGTCGAGATGCCGCGTAAAGGAGGCAAGCGCGTACGTACCACCATCATTGCCTCTCTGTTTTGCGTTGATTCATTCCTCACGCAGCTCTCAACGCTCCCTACAAGTTGTAAAAATCCGCGATTGACACTTTTATTGTTGATGAATTGTTTTTATTTCTTGCAGAGGAAGACCCGCACGCACGTGGTAGAAGCCCCCACTGTGGAGAAGGATGACACACCCATGAGCTTCGTGTTTAAGATGGGGAAAGTGCCTGGTGTCGTGGGCAGCCTCGTCCAGGACATGCGCCGCGTCATGGCCCCGTACACGGCCGACAAGCTACGCGAGAAGCGCAAGAACACGCTCAAGGACTTTGTGCACGTGGGCGCGCCGCTTGGCGTCACGCACTTCATCTTCTTCACCAACACGGAGGCCGGAACCAACCTCAAGATCGCGCGCATCCCGCGCGGCCCCACGCTGTCGTTCAAGGTGACCAAGTACTCGCTCATGAGTCAGATGCACCTGGTGGTGAAGCGTCCGGTGGACGCGTCGCAGGCGCTCAAGGCCAAGCCGCTCGTGGTGCTCAACAACTTTACGGCTCCTGACGACCACATCAAGCTGATGAACGTGACGTTCCAGAACATGTTCCCGGCTATTGACGTGCAGACGGTGGCGCTGTCCGAGTGCAGGCGTGTGGTACTGTTCAACTACGAGAAGGAAACAGACACGGTGGAGTTCCGACAGTATGTCATCCGTGCCGCACCGCTGGGGCTCTCACGCAGTGTCAAGACCATCGTGAAGGCCAAGGTGCCCAACCTGAACAAGCTCGAGGATATCAGTGAGTACGTGCTGGGTAACGGCGCTGGCATTGGCTCGGCTTCGGACAGTGAAGTGGACGACGAGGCGTCGCACGTGACGCTGCCCGACACGTTCCGTGGTCGTGGCAACCGCAAGGCAGAGAAGAGCGCCGTGCGTCTGACGGAAATCGGACCACGCCTTACGCTGAGCCTCACCAAGGTGGAGCGCGGCATCTGCGAGGGTGACGTGTTGTATCACGCCTACAAGAGCAAGACGCCGGAGGAGGCTGCCAAGGCCAAGGCCAAGCACGAAGCTGCGATGGCTCTTAAGCGCCAGCGTCGTGAAGAGCAGGAGTCGAACGTGGCCAAGAAGCAGGAGGTCAAGGACGCTAAGAAGGAGCGCAAGGCGGAGCGCAAGCGTAAGCGTGAGGAGGACGACGAGTACGACGAGACTACTGCCAAGACCGGTGGTAAGGACGACGACTCGGAAGTGGACGACGTGGAATACTACCGCCAAGAGGTCGGCGAGGAGCCCGACACGTACATGTTCCCTGAAAAGAAGAAGGAGCCCAAGAACAAGAATCAGAAACCCACCGAGACGAAGGCAGCTAAGGTGCAAAAGCCTTCCGAGGTGGCAGCTTCAGACAAGAAGCACCGCTTCCTGCGGCCCGGCGCCAAGGCCCCCAAGGGCCAGGTTATTCGCCAGCGCCAGCCCAAGAGGAAGTAAGACGCTTCGACCCCAACTTTGTCAGCAGAACCTGCTACAAGTGTTGTTCTGCCTTTCTAATAGATCTCATTGCCATTCTCACTTTGATTCATCAGGTTCGGTGCCTTGATACCATTTTCTCCAACACACACGTTAAACTAAACTAGCCTACCTTAGCCTACTTGTCGAGCCCGAGAGCCCAAATACGCAAAAGATGAAGAAGAGGCGCTAGGCGATGGACAGCACTAGCACTCGCTTCACCGTCGGCCTGGGGGCGGCTGAAGCGACGGATGTTGGTGCTGCTTCGGGTCGCTCATGGGGATCGGGAAGCGATCGCGACGGCCGCCCTGTGGAACACCAGTAGGGCCACCGAGGTTCTTCGGGTTCAGTCCAGCCAGACGCTGCGGAGGACCCTGAAGTTTCCGGTCACCGCCGTCCATAGCGTAACGCATGCCTCCAACCTTGCTCTCCTCCTTAATAGGCCGGCCGGGCATTCCTCGACGGCCGTCCTGCTGCATGTGCACAGCCTGGGCGTGTTGCTGCTGCTGGGCCTGCATCTGAGCTTGCATTTGCGCGTGGTGGTGTGCCTGCGCTGCCTGTGCTTGAGCTTGTGCGTGAGCATGTGCTTGCGCCTGTGCGTGCGCCTGAGCCTGCGGGTGCTGCGACTGCATCTGCTGGGCCTGCTGCGGGTGCTGCATGCCAGGGACCATACCGCCCATGACGCCGCGGGGCATCATGCCACTACCGTTCATTGCGGCGCTACGGCCCATACCACGCATCATGTTCATCCCCGCACTGCCCACAGGCATACCACGTGCCATGCTACTACTGGTTTCTGGCCCGCTAACACTCATCGAGTTGGACGTCGGAGCGCTGCCCATGCTCATACTCATGGGGGCTTCACCTGCACGGAGCATGTGCGCCATTGGTGCACCCTGGCTTGCAGGTGGAGCACCGTTTTGGGGAATTGCACCTCCTTGTGCGGGGGCGCCCTGCTGCTGCTGAGCCTGGTACTGAGTCTCAGCCGTTGGTCGTGACGAGAAAGTCGGCATCGGAGACGTCGTGGGCGGCTCCGAAGGGCCTGGTGCAGAGTTGGCGCCAGCCATACCGATAGTAGACTGGCCCGTTTCCCTGACACGAAGGAGCTCCAATCGCTCGCGGATAAATTGTGCGTCGGCGCCTAGCTCGGCTGCCTTCTGGTAAGCGTCACGAGCATCGCTCGTCTGGTTGCAGGTATCATACAGCGTGCCGACGTTGTACCAGACCTCGCAAATGTTGGGATTGATGTTGATAGCGCGCGAGTAGGCGTCAAGAGCATCCAGGTGCTGGTTCAACTGGTAGAAAAGGACTCCGAGCGAGCACCACACGTTCGGGTTCTGCGAGTCCGTGGTCACGGCGTGCTTGTACGAGTCGTATGCCTCCTCGAACTCCTGCACGGCCATATAGCATCGTCCCAGAAGGTACCATCCCTTGCCGTCCTGCGGGTCGATGGCCACAGCTTTCTTCAGGTAGTCAATAGCGGGCGGGTGCTCACTGTGCTTCAGACAGAGCCATCCAAGCTGCTGCAGTGGTTTAGCGTTGTTGGGGTTGAGCTCCGCCACCTTGAGGTAGCTGGATTTGGCCAGCTGGATCTCGTCCTTGAGCTCGTACACGTGTCCGATCTGCGTCCAAATGTCACTGGCCATCTCGGTGGTCTGCACGTTTGCCTGCACGTCGTGCAGTACCGACTTGAGTCTCTCAAGCGCGCCGTCGTAGTCTCCGCGCTGCTTGGCGATGATTCCGAGGCGGAACTTAACCTCCAGAGCCATGTTAAAGTTGGGCTCGAAGCGCAGCACGGCCTCGAAGGACTCCTGGGCGTGCTCGAGCGAGCCGAGGCGTTCGTAGAGCTGCCCGATGCCGTACCACATGTTGGGGTCCTTCTGGCTCATCGGGTTGTTGTACATGGCGTACTGGTAGGCCGTGTGTGCGCTCGTGAGGTCGTTCATCATGAGGCAGCAGTAGCCGAGGTGGCCCCATGCGTCCGAGTTCTGCTCGTTGAGCGACACGAGACCGCGGAAGCAGTCAGCGGCCTTGGTGTAGTCCTCCACCTTCTCGTAGCAGCAGCCGATGGCGAACAGCGCCGTGGCGTTCAGGCGGTTGTGCGACAGCACCTTCTCGTAGGCCAGCATCGTGTTCTCGTCGTCGCCCATCATCTCAGCGATACGCCCCAGGGACAGCCACGCCTCCTCGTTCGCGGCCGAGAGCTGACGCCCAAGCTGTGCGGCGGATAAGAAATGCGTTGCACGTTAGCCATTACTGTCAAGACCATCACTCTCAGTGCGGAGCGCAAATGGACGTTCACTCTGCGTAGATCGTACCGTGTTGTTCTCCTCCATTTTCGGGGTGGCCATGCCGCGGTCAGTGTGACTTGTAGGAGGTGGGTCTCCTGGATTGAATGTGTCACCCTCGGAGGTTTCCTCGCTCTTCCCTCTTCGACTTGCGCACCAGCCGTCTGTTTGTCTACTGCACTGATTTGATGGTGGGCGGGGAAGCTCTCCCCCTCTCTCCCCAGCGTTCGGAGCGACAGGGAGAGGGAGAAGACCTAGCCGCGATAATGACAGAACTTGGCACTATTGACGACAGAAGTTGATTGCACTGGATTTGAGTATATCGCGCGAAATGTCGGCAAACTTGATGCTATCGCGCTGTTCAAGGGATGGCACAGGCGAGAAAGCGCGGAAAGTGGACACGCCTAAAGCGCACTGCTAGAGCAACGTGAGCTGGTGAAATATCTGCTATGGAAGATCGAAAACACGATCTCATGGCGTCACTGGAAAATTACCAGTGGTAATGGAAACGATTGCCAAAAAATAATAGTACCAACCTGGTGGCGAGCTGACTGCGTGCAGCGACGGTTCGTGCGAGCGTGACGAGCGTGACGGACGTACACGCCGTTTAGCCAATCACGTGCGCCACGACGTTTCTCGACGAGTCGTCTATTTGGCGAGCTGTCGCAGCCTTCGTTGCAGTTGTTGCAGGAGGAAGAGCGACCGTTTTCCGTCAAGTGGAACTTAGTCGGCGGAGAAGGGTGCGCCCGGTCCTCGGTGCGGCATCCGTTGCTGCTCGCGCTCATTTCGTGGTGGAGCCACTGCATCTTTCGAATGCATCTTCGATGCAAGCACGTCGATCGCTCTGAACCCAGACCATAGCCACCCGTTGGGAACTGCTCGTGTGTCACGCGGCGAGATCAGCGAGCGGCGGCGAGTGCGACGACGACGGACATTTCGTCGCGCACGTCAACGACCAGGTCACCTTCGCGTTCACAACAAGGAGATTGGCCGAAGCGCGCCGTCGGCATGATTGCAGATGGCGCGGTCTTCCACCACGTGGCACGCGGCTGTCTGGTGTGGGGATACACACACAGAGTGATGGTCCACTAGTTGCCGTTCGCAAGTCGGTTAGTCGAACAGCAGTTTGCAGCCGGTTGGGTGTCCAGGTGTCGATGAAGTATCTATCTATACGTGTGCGCTTGTCAAGCACCTTCAAGTGCTGCTTGAATGCGCTTGATAGGGCAAGAATGCCTTGCAGCTCGAGGCTAAGCTGACCATCTCCGCCAGTGGTGACAGAACCCCACTCGTGGTGTCCTCATTTTGCTTCAACAGATTCCCCACCTCCGCAGCACCGCAACCTCATGGAGCAGCCGTCACCTCTGGACTTTTCTCTTAAGATTTTTTGCGCTCCGATCGGTTTAAGCAGGTTTCCGACGCGCGTTGCGACCGGAAAGTCTGCTCACTTGAGCATCGATCATGTGGCGCGTACGCGGCAGTGTCTTGGCTTCGCTCAAGCCCCGCGCTGCCTCTCACCACCTCGCTGGGCGCGGTCTTCTAGCGACTGCGAGGCACTTGCACTGGCAGCGACAGGACTTGGGACTCTGGCAGCAGCTGGCCAGCTTCAGCTCCGAGCCAGCGGGTCGCAAGCAGGCTCAAGACGAAGTGACCCCAGCGCCGCGCTTCAATCAGGGCGACGAGGCCATGAAGATCACGCGCGTCGGGATGTACGTCAACGTGGCCATGGCGGCCACCAAGGTGCGTTCCGCGCTGCAGATTCGGTCGAGGAACTGGGAGAATTCCTCTGACAGGCTCTTGGTGGTTTGTTGCATTAGGGCGCTGTGGGGATGGCCATCCACTCGAGCGCGTTGGTGGCCGATGCAGCGCACTCACTCTCAGACCTACTCTCTGACGTGGTGACGCTCTGGAGTGTCAAGGTGGCGCGGCTCCCACCTGACGGGAAACACCCTTACGGTATGTGCATTGTCCTTTGTGGCTCACTACTGTGAGTGGGGACTAACGTTTGTATATCCTGTCAGGCTACGGAAAGTATGAGGCGGTGGGTTCGCTGTCAGTTGGAGCCATTTTGGTGCTTTGCGGGCTTGGCATTGGCGCGGATGGCCTTCAGGTCCTGCAAGAGATCTGGAATGGCGCTGCAGCCACCGAACTACCGGAGTATAGCGTGCCGTTCCTTTCAGGTTTGTGATGCCGCTGCTGGGAAAAGATAAACTGCAGCTGATTAGTGCCTTTGTTGGACAGAACTGAGCCCAAGCACCCAGTGGGCGCTTGCCGCTGGTGCAGCAGGAGTATCAATCGCTGCCAAAGAGGCGCTGTTCCGCGCCACTGTAAAAATCGGCAAGCAGGCGAGCAGCAAGGTGTTGATCGCCAACGCGTGGCACCACCGCACGGATGCGATTTCCTCTGTTGTGGCATTTGGGGGTATTGTTGGCTCTATGGCTGGAGTGCCTCTCCTTGACCCAGGTACGCGCGCTATAATACCATCGCCTTTGGTAGGTACATAGGTTGTCGTGCTTATCATGTGTCTGTTACACAGTTGCTGGAATGGCTGTCGCTGCAATGATCATGAAGACTGGCGGCGAAATCTGCCTAGACAGGTAAATGGCTTTTGAATTGTTGTATGTTGAGGCTACAGTTGCTAATCATATCGAGGTACAGTGTCCAGGAGCTCACGGACAACACAGTGGAGGGGGAAGTGCTCGAAACGTTACAAGAAGTGGTGTGGCATTACTAGTCGAAAGAAGAGTGATGTGGTTTTAGTTGCGCTACTAACATATTTGCCCTCGTGTACGCCACAGTCCGCTAGTGTTGACGACGTGCTGCATGTATCACAAGTCCGGGCTCGCCGAATGGGACCATACACACTGGTCGACTTGCGTGTTCACGTACGTTCACCAGCAGATTTCTTTTTTGTATTATGCATGCCACTCGGACTCATTGTTTCCGCTGCATTTGATATCTCAGCTCGATGCGCGGACGAGTATTTCGATGGCTCAGCAGGTGAGGATATACATGTACCCGTATGAGGCTACGTCACTAGCGTCCAGTAATCGTTAACCCAGCTTTGTTCGTAGATTTCGGAGCGCGTCCGATCTTACATTCTCCAAGAGGTCCCGGACGTATCCGAAGTGCTGGTCCACATTGACGTTCAATTCGGTGGGAATTGCTGGTGGCACAACGCAAATACTTCCATTACTTAACGCTGGTTGTTGTCAATGCTGCAGATCAAGGCGCAAGCGCGACAGACATGCGTGAGAAGGATATTCGCCCTTACAACGAAATCAAGAACGACATCCACACGGCGTTAGCCGCCATTCCCGAGATCATCGGAACGACGCACATCAACACCCATTGGCTGCCGCGCTTGAATAGCCAGGGCACTGTCGTTGACGTCGCGATCGTCGTCCAACCAGACCTGAAGGTTGGCGGAGCCCACGCCGTCGCGAAGAAAGCGAGGAGGTACGCTGTCTGGCCTTAGGAGCTGTCTTTTGCTGCATCAACTCGCCTACTCAAGTGATTTTGCTTTCATTCCGACAGAGCCATCGAATCCATCCCATACATCGCTGAGGCTGATATCCATTTAGAGCTCCAGGACGACGATAGCGACCAAGGCCCGAAGCTGTAAACCATTTTGCGTGTTGTTTAGATGAACGCAGACTGCGTTCATCTAAGTCAACATTTCGGACTGCATTCCAGAAAGCAGTAATATCAGTTCTCAAGATACTTTTCGACGTAATAAACATCAGTAGTAGATGCAACATAAAAGGGTATTGGTAGATACAGGTTTGAGGAGGCAAATGTTTGCTCAATCACGGTCAGTTTTCGTTTAACTGCTCACATTCGTTCTTACCAGGTCGACGTCACGATGGGCGAGCGCGGCATCCTCATGGACTTTTTGCTGGCGAGCATGGCTACAAGCGGCGCGTGCGTCGTGTCCAACCCCATGGAAGTCATCAAGACGCGCATGCAGTTGCAGGGCGAGCTGGCGCACAACGTGACGCGCGGCGCGGCGCCCGTGGTGCAGTACCGCAACTTCGCGCACGCCTTCTACACCATCGGACGCACGGAAGGACTGCGCGGCATCCAGCGTGGCCTGGGGCCGGGCATTTCTTACCAAATCTTTATGAATGGCCCGCGTCTGGGGCTGTTCGAGCCGTTGCAGAAGGTCTTCGGTGCCACGGACCCCACCGCCATCTCGTTCCCGCTGCGCAACGTGTGTGCCGCCGCCACGTCCGGGATGATCGGAGCGTTCATTGGCAGTCCGTTTTTCCTGGTGAAGGCGCGGATCCAGGCGGCTAGTTCAGTCGGGAAGATTAATTCCCAGTACGCATACAACGGAATGGTGAGGACGAACGTTGAGAAGGGAGAAAGGTGCAGATGCTGACGGTTGTTGTGCAGATGGATGGGTTCCGGCAGATTGTCAAGGCCGACGGCTTGACGGGGCTGTACCGTGGTGCGACGGCGTCGATTCCCCGTGTTGCAGTACGTTGGAGTGGAGTTTTAGATGTTGTGGGGGTGGAGGCTGACGGGTTGATTGTAGATTGGGTCGGGCACACAGTTGGCAACGTACACACAGGCCAAGACGCTGGTGATTGCAGCGGGCTTTGAGGATGGTGTGCAGGTTCACCTGGGCTGTAAGTTGGTTGGTGGTGGAATGTGCGAGTGTGAGAGGCTGATGCAATTCATTGTGACGCTGCAGCGAGTATTTTGACGGGGCTGGTGGTGACGACGGCGATGAACCCCATGGATGTCGTGTCCACGCGAATTTACAGCCAGAAGGTGGTGAACGGCAAGGGCAAATTGTACTCGGGTGTGATGGACTGCATCATGAAGACCATGAAGAGCGAAGGGATCCGAGGCTTCTACAAGGGCTGGACCGCGCACTACATGCGGCTAGGCCCGCACACCATCTTCACGTTCCTCTTCTGGGAGGAGGCCAAGAAACTTGCTGCTGAGTTAGGATACTAGTGCAAAGCTCAGATAGACGTAAAAAAAGCCCACGCGAAGATGTGTACCGGTACAATCGAACACAAACATCACACACGAACCCTTCATCTTTATGAGCCAGCGGATCCCATTCCTACCCAGAGCACCACTGCTAACTAAGTGAGGCATCTACCGCAGCCAAAACCTGCCGAGGTTCTGGTATTCGTTTTCACGTCTAGTAGCGGTAAAGTTTGGCCGATCGGGTCTGCTCAAGGTCGACCTTGTGGCCGAAGAGGTCGCGGATGTTGTTGAGGCGGTACTTAATCATCGTGGGGCGCTCCAGTGACAGACCCCAGGCGATGACACGCACGTTCTCGGGCAGGCCCATGGGGCGCAGCATCTCCGGGCGGAACACGCCAGAGTTGCCGATCTCCGTCCACTTCTTCAGGTCAGGGTGGAAGGCAAAGATCTCCATGCTGGGCTCCGTATACGGGTTGTACGCCGGCTTGAAGCGCATCTGCGTGATGCCGATCTTGAGGAAGAAGGCCTTGATGATTCCGATGAGGTCACCCAGCGACAGGTCGTAGTCGGCAATGACACCCTCCACCTGGTGGAACTCGGCCAAGTGAGTAGCGTCCATGCTCTCGTTACGGAAGACACGGTCGATGGAGAAGTACTTCTGAGGGGTGAAGCCGCCGGGCTGGTTCGCGAGCTTGTACAGCATCTGAGCCGAGATGGCCGTCGTGTGTGTACGCAGGATGTTCGTCATGGACGTCTCACGCTTGAAGGCGCCACGGCCGTGACTGCAATTCAAGAGATACACAACAAGGTGAGCTACAGCCCTCTGCGCACTTCATAAAGGATGATTATTCGCCTACCCAATGGAACCGAAGCCACCGTTCTCGTGCATGTCGTGGACGCGCTTGTAGTAGTCCTCCGGCACCGTGTGGCAGTGTTTGGGCTCTGCAAATCGAGATAAACACATCAGTACACCAGTATCATCAAATAAAGACAAATAATTGCATCACATCGCTATCTGAACGCACGGGTGAGGAAAAACGTGTCGTGGGCGTCACGAGCAGGATGCGACTGCGGCTGGAACAGCGAGTCGAAGTTCCAGAAGCTGCTCTCCACGTAGCGGTTCGTAGGCATCTCCTGGAATCTAAACACCATTAAACCACCACAAAATGAGTAATCTTCCTCACTATTCCCTTTCCAGTTCATCCACCCACCCCATGTCCATCAGCACGCGACGGAACTCGGCGCGGACCTTCATGAGCGGGTGGAGGTGTCCACCACCGACGCTCAGACCCATAGTCTTGAAGTTGTAGGGCTTGAACGTCTCCTTCTTCCACGCCTCCCTATAAGAAACACACAAAAAGTAATCAATATCCGCCTGCTGCCAATCACCTTCTCCTCCTCTCACCCGTCCAGCATCTCCTTAGTCAGTCCAGCCGCCTGCTTCTTTCTCTGCAGTGCAAAGTTGGCGCCCTTGGTGAGCGCGTACGACTTGCGCGTGCGCACCTCGGCCAGCTTGCGGCGCTTGACCGCGTTGGCCTCGTCCTTGGAGGCGGCTGAGAGCGCGCCGTCCGCCGCCTGCACACGGCGCAGCATGTCCGTGACCTCGTCCGTGACCTGCTCCACGTTGCGATGGAACTTGCCGTCGGCCTTGTCCAGGCGGATCCATTTGTTCTTCATGCACGCGCCCTGGCCCACTCTGAGTGTGGCGGCGCCCACGGCGGCCTCCAGTGCCTTGCGGTCGATGCCGTCGGCGGGGATGGCGTGGAACACCTGAATCTCGGGCGATCCGTGCACCAGGAAGTCGTGGGCCTCGTCTTTGAGCACGTAGAAGGACGTGGCGCGCTCCGAGTCGGCCACGAACGCGTCCACCAACAGCGACTTCATGACGCCCACCACCAGCTCGTGCGACAGATCGTGGCGCAGCGCGAACTCGTACGTGTCGGCCACGGATCCTTCGTCCTCGATGGTCTGCAGCAGCAACGCCTCGGCGCGCGTTTTGTCCGCTTCCGCTGCGCTCATCACTGCGATCTCTTGCTACTCACTCGGTCTCTTGGTCAATGGAGAGCGTGGGCTCAAGTGACGTACTTAAAATGACCACCCCACGTTCTACCGTATATATTTGACTAAATACGTATGTTATATCCTCGTGCGACTGCCACGTCACTGTTCCGAAACCGACTTTGCCAGCCAGCCACTTCCCAGCCACTTGCTGTCTTGCTGGCGATGGACTCGCGTCGTGGACGGCGCTCGGATGGCAATGGCAACGGCCGCAAGTTCCGACGCGGCAGTGGGCGAGTCTCTGGCCCCGTGTGGTTCAAAGGTGAGGGCTACAACGACCACGAGATCGTGAGCATCGCCGAGGAGGTGGCGGGCATCTCGGGCTTCCTGAACCCTTTGCAGCGCGGCTTCCAGGGCGTCGTCAAGCAGCGCTACGCCGACTTTGTGGTGCACGAGCTGGCGACGCGCTCTCGGCTTCCCGTGCAGCTGCAGAGCGTGGCCAAGAAGGGCAAGAGCGCGCAGTTGGTGTTCCAGGAGCGCGTGTTGGACTTTGTGCTGGGCGTCATGGGCGACAAACACGAGCCAGAGACGGGCAAGGACCAGCTCCTGCCCTCGGTGCGGGAGCTGGCGCGTGCGCTGCAGCAGACGGCGACTAGACAGTACAAACTGGGCCACGTGGCGCAAGAAGCCTATCACCTGAGGCAGCTCGTGGTGCTCGTGACCAAAGAAATTGGAGCCAAGAAGGGCAAAGAGTTCGAGCAGTTTCTGGAGAAGGTGGAGCTGGCCAGGGTCGAGTTTGAAGCCAAGAGGAGGGAGATGGGGAAGGATGTAGGCACCAATGCGGCTCTTGCAGCAGCGGACGGACTGAGTTTCTACCTTGGAGGGCTCAATGACAAGGCGGACAGAGTGTTTATCCACGAGACCATGAGGAGATATGGCAAATCGAGGATTGTGGCCGACACACTCAACATTGGAAGCGACACGGCGGTGATTCGCGTGAGACCGCAGTTTGCGGTCAAGCTGCTGCCTGGCGAGAGGGACAGCAGGAGGGACTGGCCTGTAGGACAACGTAAGTGCGCTGTGCTGCGTTGATTTTTGGAGGTGGTTGACGGACGTGGTATTGTTTTGTTTGCAGCGGACTACCTTCAGTTTACGCTGTACAAGCGGAATAAGGAAACGTCGGCGGTGATCAATCAGCTGGCGTCGATGCTCAAGATTTCTCCGGCGCTCTTTTCGTACGCCGACGTCAAGGACAAGCGTGGAATTACAACGCAGCTTTGTACTGTGTACCGCGTGCCGAAGGATCGTGCGCAGGTTGTGTTCCGGCCAGTTGGCTCGAGGAAGCTCGAAGACCAGCAGTATCTCGTGGGCGATCTTCGCTACGTGTCGCGGAAGCTTGAGCTCGGTGACTGTGCTGGCAACCGTATTGCCATGGTTGTGCGATCTTTGCCTGAAGAAGAGAAGGAGATGAATGTACGGAAAGCAGTGAAGGCTTGGGAGACCCGCGGATTTATCAACTTTTTCGGTCTGCAGAGATTCGGCAACGTGAGTACATCCTATCACTTGCTTGGCCGCTCAATGCTACGCAAGGATTACAAATTGGCTGTGCTGCTGCTGCTTCGACCACAAGAAGGCGAAGCCAGCAAGATTCGCGCCGCGAGGGAACACTTCCGTCAGCACAAGGATGTGGCTGCGGCACTGCGCATGCTGCCACCCTTCCTCGTACCAGAGCGGGCAGTTCTGGAGGGTCTTCAGCAGCACGGTATTGATTCGCACGAACTAGCTTTCAACACTGTTCCGAATCCACTGCGCGTAGCGTATGTAGAAGCGTATCAAGACTTTGTGTGGAATGAGATGGCCAGCATGCGAGTATCAAAGTTCTCGTCCACGGCGGCTGCAGTGGGTGATCTCGTGCTAGCCCGAAATGATAACTCAAAGGTGACAAAGCAAGCAGATACACCGGCCGAGCCTTCGAGAAAGCGCCAGAGAACCGGAAAAGGCATAAGGAGGCAGCTGATACCGGAAGTTCTGACACTCACGGAAGGCAATGTGGGTCAGTACTCGATCGAAGACGTGGTCCTGCCACTGCCCGGCCACGCTATCGAGTACCCGACCAACGAAATCGGTGCGGCGTATCGTAAAATGCTTACGACGGACGGAATTGATCTGAATGCTCACTTTGGCCCCGACGGCAGTCAGACCTACGTGCTGGATGGCTCGTATCGCCACTTAGTGAAGAAACCTCAGCGTGTGTCCTTCCGAATGGAGCCCTACGAAGATTCAACGAAGCCGCTGATTTCAAATGATGTCGATGAACTGCTCGCGTGCTCTCCGGGGCTGTCGCAAAACGGCACTACCCCTGAGATCACAACGGAGGACTCGACGAAGCAGGAGGCCACGAAGGCATCTCACCGCGCGTTGGTCCTTGAATTCGATCTGGATTACAACTCCGACGCGACTATCGCTATCCGGGAGCTGATGAAGCAGAGCAGCAGTGCGCACGTTAATTGGCAAACTCCAAACTCTGAAGTACCAAGCGGCGAAGTGACAAAAGCAGCAGATGGTCCCAATGTTGGCGCCTCTGCGCCCAGAAGTTCTAGGGCGGGTGCCTCAAGTTCACAGACAAAGCAGTCTGGCCGTAGTGACAGCCGCATGATCATCAAGGCTCAGAAGAAGACCCAAGTGGCCATTGGCCGTCCAGGCTTCAGCCTTGGCAAGTCGTAAGAGGTCGATGGCTGACAAAAGAACATTCGGAGTGTTAGGTTTTGAAGGCAGCGAATGGTATCAGCTTGGAAATCAATAGATTTACGCACGACGCGCAGCAGGAAAACTACTGTTGGGCATAGTTGAAAATACTCCAAAACAACAAAGGCGGCGCCTTTCAACACGAAAACATGAACTTGTATTCAAAACGTCACCAAGCAAAATGAAAATGAAGCGTTTTACAGGATCGACCTGCATATCGGGCACGAGTGACTTCGCTCCATCCAGACCGAAAGGCACTCAGAGCAATACGTGTGGCCACATGGAGTCGTCGTCGGAACACTAGGAGAATTTATGTGGCATATAGGACACACTTGCCCCACTTCTTCCATCAACTCAGCTCGGATCTCAGCACGCATCCGTTCCTTGACCTCTGCTCGAATCTCCGCCCGAATCCTCTCACGAGCCCACGCTTCCTCCTCCTCCCGGATCGCAGCACGAACCCTCGCTTCTTCACTCGCGATGAATTCTTCCTGCTCCTCTGCCCACATTTTGGCCTGTTCCTCGGCTTGAATTTTCTCCTTCTCTTCAGCTCGGATGCGTTGTTCCTCCTCAGCTCGAAGTCTCTCCTCCTCTTCATGGATACGGGTCTTCTCCTCAGCACGAACTCGTGCTTGGATTTCAGCTCGAATAGCGACTTCATTTTCGGGTTTCGAGCGTATTTTGTCGAATTTGGCGTGCAGGAACCTGAAAACTTCCAGGTGCCCTTCCGACGCCGCCGTGACCAAGGCACCAGCGGTGCACCCCTCGGAGCGGTTCTCAAACAGCCACTTGACCACATTGAGGTGCCCATTACGAGCAGCCCCGTCCATTGCCGCGGTAGTGCAGCCTTCGCGACGACTGCAATGCAACCACTGGACAACTTGGAGGTGGCCGTTTGTAGCAGCCCCGTCCATTGCTCTCGTGGTGCAGTTATCATCACAGAAAGCGTGTAGCCATTTCAAGTGGTCGAGGTTGCCACGGCAAGCGTAATGGTCCTTCATGCGCGTGCACATGTCGTCGGAGCTGTGCTTGAGGTGGTGCCATGTGGAAGGGGCGTGGGAGCCAAAGTCTCTTTCCTCTTCAGCGGTCAATAATACCATCGCTCTCGAAGTGGTGTCTGATTCGGAAATGGGCACTACAGATAACCCCGGAAAAATACGCCACCACTATCCTATATAGTAAGCCGGAGTCTACCAAAAAATACGCCAGTCGAAAAGAAAGTAGCTGATTGGTCAAAATAAACATCCAAATCCTATAAAAAGGTCGATATTGTATAAAACGACGAGCTACAAAAAATAAATAGAAAGTCGGTTCGCTATGAATATATGAACTCGACAGTCGATGTATTGCTTTTCAAGAGCTACCGCACACAGTATCGTCAGAAATACTGTTCTAGGCTACAATAGTGTTCCAGGCTGCAATAGTATGCTATATAATACCCAGGCGCTTCTCGCACGCGTTCTTAGAGCATCGATACCTACCTCAGCAACACTACTAATTACCTGACGCTTACATTAAATTTTGTATGAGCACTTGATGCGAATGGTCCGGCTTGTAAATGCTCTCAGGGCGCATTGTCTTCGTCGATCGTGGCCAGTAGTTTGATGAAATACTTTTTGGTTAAAAGAACGAGTATGTGATTGTGTATAATTCAGTTAGCTATTTTGTATCGGAAGTCTGGGCTTGTCGCATGGCGTATTTTTCCGTCGTTATCTGTACAGTACCAATATGGTAATACCATGTTATTATTACTAAATATAATAATACTATTTTAGCATTTATTAATAATAAAACCAAAAGTATGTTTTAGATTTGAGCTACTTATCAAGAAATTTGCCTCTGTCTTCTACCACCCCCAAATACGATTCGGTTCGTGCTCGGTCTTCAGTCTCTTCACAGGCGGAGCACTCTCGCTGTCAAGTTTGGGCGCCGTCGCCGCCTCATACGCTTTTCGGCAGTCTTCATGTGCAAAAAGTATATTCGCGATGTGTGAGTCTTCGTATTCGTGTTGCATGGCTTGAATAATAGCATCAGCAG
>AWVV02001627.1:0-11810 GCA_000500205.2 Phytophthora lateralis | reverse complement strand
GCATATCGAGGAGCTCGGTGCGGTTCCTCCAGTAACGATACAAATACAAAATACTGAAAACTCAACTGTGCTATGGTTGTCATATGAATTCCTAGTAGTCGATGATCGACGCAGTAGTTATCAGTGCTGCACGTGGATAGAGGAATCCAGGTGCCGAGCGATGTGGAATGCGAGATTTAAATCCGTCAGGGAAGAGTTCGTGGGCTCCTTCAGGCTTTTGGTCAGCTCTTGCTAGAGTGTTGTACAGGCCCACCTCCTACATCCAATCGACGTCAAACACCTCGAGCGTCGGTACTCCTCAACTATGATGAGACCCGAGACTTGCACACGAAAACCGATGCTAAACTTTTGAAGAGTCTCTGAGGACGAATTACTGTGGATCTGCACTTGTCGTCGCTCCCATCATGATCATTGGGCAGTTCTTCAGTCTCAATGCTAGCCCAATCCGTAGCAGAGATTGAGGCACAACTACGCAGAGTTTGAAGCCCTGACGTCACTCGACTTCGTGCAACATAAGGGGGATGCTCCAACTTTCACAAATAGATTATCTCCTCATCACTGTTCCTGTCAAAACAATTATCCTAGTGTCTAGACACACCTACGTGTTCAATTCCCCGCCCAACTGTTATACCTCTAAAATCACATGTTATCAATTCTACCCATCTAAGTTGCATCAGTTTGCGCAACTTCAGTTTGTCGGTGGTGCATCTGCGGCTGGGGGATCTTCCAGTCGCGGAATCGCCAGCCAAAGTCGCAGTCTCCTTCTTCCGCAATGCTCTCGCTTTTGCGCCGCTCGCAGCCCCGTGCAGCCTCGTCGCTGTCCCGCGCCAGTTCCTCGCTCATGTCGGACGTGCACGGCACGACGCACGGCAAGAAGCACTGGAAGAACAAGCCTCTGTTCCGTCGCGGGGGCGACAAGCGGTTCCGCAACGGCCAAGAGGCCGCCGACATGCTCACTGATGAGGTGATTCGTCGCGATCCCAACCAGGTACAGAGCCCTCTCATAGCTCAAAAGGAAGCCCTGTGTCTCCTCTATCTAACGCACTATTCACCGCTAATGGCCGACCTCTACAGGCCGAGTACATGCAAGCCGTGCAAAACTTTGTCAACTCGGTGGTGCCCGTGTTCGACCGCTACCCAAAGTACGCGTGGGTCATGAAGACACTCATGGAGCCGGAGCGCGTGATCCAGTTCCGCGTCCCGTGGATCGACGACGAAGGCAGCAGCCGCGTGAACCGCGGCTTCCGCGTGCAGTTCTCGAGCGCGCTGGGTCCGTTCATGGGCGGCCTGCGCTTCCACCCGGAGACGACACACGGCATCGCTAAGTTCCTGGGCTTCGAGACCATCTTCCGCAACGCGCTGGCCGGTTCCTACGGTGGTGCGCACGGCGGCTCGGACTTTAACCCCATGGACAAGAGCGAGTCGGAGATCATGCGCTTCTGCCAGTCATACATGACGGAGCTGGCCAATTACATTGGGCCGCACACGGACGTCCCCACGTCGGGTGTGGGCGTGGGCCCCCAGGAGATCGGCTACATGTTCGGACAGTACAAGCGGCTTCGACAGCTGCACCCTGGAGGCACTGAGGGCATTCTGAGTGGAGGCGCGTACCACTACCCGCAGGTGACGGGCTACGGTGTGGCTCACTTTGCTAACCGCGCGTTGGAGGCACGCGGAGAGTCGCTCAAGGGCAAGCGCTGCCTCATCTCGGGCAGTGGCACGGTGGCGCTTAACGTGGCGCAGAAGCTGCTGGACCTGGGCGCCATTCCCATTGGCCTGAGCGACAACTTTGGCTATGTGATTGAGGACGGCGGATTCACCGACAAGAGTCTGCAGGAGCTCAAGCGCATCAAGGAGGAGCGCAACGCGCGGCTGGGTGCCTACATCATGTCGTCTACCACGGCCAACTACCACCCGAGCGAGGAAGGCCGACTGTGGGAAACCCCGTGCGACTACGCATTCCCGTGCGCGATCCAGAACGACGTGGACGCCGATGCCGTGCGTCTGCTTGTCAAGAGCGGCTGCAAGGGCATCTTCGAGGGCGCCAACTTTCCGTGCACTGACGAGGCCATCAACCTGGTCAAGCAGCACGGCCTGGCTTTCGGCCCGAACAAGGCCTCTAACGGTGGCTCCTTCGCGCTCATCACCAAGAACCTGGGCTCTTCCACGCAGCTGTCGGACGACGAACTGGACAAGATCGTCAAAGGTACGTTTCTGTCTTCTCGTGTGAGATCAAATATGATATGCTGACTCGGGTATTATGTGCGTGTGCAGAATACATGTACAAGCTTCACGACCGTGTGGCAGCTACTGCGGCTGAGTTCAACGCTACTGGCGACCTCCACGTCGGTGCTAACATCACGGCCTTCATGAGCGTGGCTGCCGCCATGTTCCGCCAGGGTGTGGTGTAAATAAGCTCCCGCTTACGAGCTGGGAGATTATCCAGCGAAATATGAGGGTGCGTCCGAATTGTGAGACAGCAAAAGGTGGAGAGAAGCAGGCAGGTGGCGATGCGTCTGCGCTGCCCAACCAGCAGCTTTCACGCTCAATACAAACTCGCGAGTTTTGCTATCTGTCCGTCGTGATTCTTGCTGCTGTTCGGAGATTTGCGTGTGACAGCAGCAGATTCTGGAGGCATCGGAGCTGCCGCATGCGTGAAAGACGAAGACCCGACTCAATCCAGGACTCGCATCAAAGAACCATCCGAACTCTCATGTTGTCCAAGCGCACCAAAGCGATGAATATATTGCTGGTATTTCAGTTCTGCTTCAGTCCAGTACTGCCGTTCAGCGTACCAGATGAACAGGCACATTGCGCACGAAACGACAGGACCCCAACGGTTTTCGGGCTGTTGGCGCGTTCCAGCGGCGGCCGACAATGTCTGGTGGCCGATTGCAATGCTTTCCAGCGCAGGTTGCTGTGTCATTTCGCCATGTTCATGAGCTCAAGGTTCAAGAGATCTATCTGGTCTGCCGGTCGATCCATACGGGATTCTGCCAGCTGCGAAGGTATCACCAAACGAGTGGCACGTTGCTTACTTACCGTTGCAGTCGACCGTTGAAAACGGAAAATGCTGCACGTTGTGTCGTCAAGTTCTGCCCGGTGCCTCTTGACTCCTCATCATGCTGGGATCTCGCTAGGGCTGTTTCGTTTTGCGTTCACTTGAATTCCTGCGCCCTTCCTGCCCCGTTCCCACTTTGCTTAGCCTTTGCTGCAGACGAATTCCCACGCCCAGCGCGTACACCATTGCACCCTCCTCCATCCAAGGAGCTTGAGCTTCACTACAACATGCAGTTCTCACTACTGCTGGCTTTCATCCTCGCCGCTGTCGCTACTGCAACCACATCGAATTCGCTCTCCTGCGATCGGGTTGCACTCGGTTCCGAGTCGTCGACCAAGTGGACTGTGAGCTGCATCTCTGCGGACTCTACAACTACTTCAGCCGCGTCCTTCAATCCGTTGCTGGTGCAGAACTTCTACGTGGACAGTGGGGGATACGTCGCTGCGTCTTCATCCGACTTGAAGCTCTCTTCAACTTTTTCAGAAGTCGACGAGCTCGTGTCTTCTTCAGTGACGAACTTTTCGTTGCTGGCAGCTTCAGGTTTTACGCCTGATGCCCCAGTGACTATCGCATCCACAGCTTTCGCTCAGCTATCAGCTCTCCAAAGTTTGTAAGTTTGTGTCATTTTGCTTGTTGTGCCATATACAACAATTGATCGTGCGAATATTTTCTATCAGGCACTTGGAGGGTATTCCTCTTGCTGACAGTCAACTGCACTTGGTGCTACCTAGATCGATCGAGAAAATGTGCGCCACCGCTTCGTCATGAGCATCGATGGCGTCAAATCTCATACTGATACTGCTTGTGTTCCATGGACAGCTCAATTGTAGGTTGCGGACTCAGTAACATCTCGTTCGAGTTTGCAGACGGCTCTGCGTTGACAGATTCAGTGCTCACCTTTGTGTAAGCCTCTATTCCCCGAGTTGCTTTAGAGATTTCGCCAACTAATTATTGTCTACATTTCAGTGATCTCCGTCTCAATGATCTCAATGGCGTTCCAGCTTTGGTGTACGATTTACCAAGTGGCGTATCAACCATCGACCTACAGAACAACACAATGAATTTATCTTCGGAAACTACCGCGGACAAGAAACAGTTAACTGCGTGGGTTAGCACCAAAGTGCTTCATCTCGACAGCGACTCGCTTTCAACATTGGAAGAGCTTCCTTCGACCGAAAACACCGCGAAGAGTGGCCTACAAGCGCACTCCAATAACCTCCCGACCACGTCTTCTTCAGGGAGCGAAAAGAACGTCACAGCCACGGATGAAAGTAGCAGCATGAACGTGATCCCGATCACCATCTTTGCCATCGTGATCCCTGCAGTACTGGCAGTAGGCATCACGCTGGCGTTGGTCGTGCGTAAACGCAAACGGATGCAAGACCGAGAGAGTGTCGGTATTTTGGGTCTGCCCCACCATTTCGATAAGCATACGCGAGACAGATCCGAGACGTCGGGACACTTTACGGCAGTTGAGAGTGAACTCTCTCGTAGCCGCATGTCGAGTGGTGAAGACCCCCACCAAGAGCCTAACGACCGTGGTTCCTGTGTCGCGCTAGCTGTTACCCCTTCAGATGCAGATCATCAGCCTGTAACAGCTAGTGTTGGCTACGTCAACTTGGGGTCACCTCAAGAAGTCCACGAAGGCTTTTCGTTGACTAACGCGAAAAGGAAAATTTCCCACCGCGAGGATGGAGACAGCGATCACTCACTGGAACTTCTTAGTACGCACAGCACAGCTAGCGCAACGTCAATTCAGACACGTATGGTTGCTCGCAAAGCTCTTCGATCGGCACTGGAGACATTACTGGCGGGGAAATCGAGCGAAGACACCCCGTTAACCGTGAACACTAACCAGTATTCATTCAGTCCTGGCACTCAGATCGAGGAGACCCCAATCGCGTTTTTCGTAGACTGCCATCATGCTGGCAGAAGCTCCGAGGACGCAAGTTCAGAACCTGCTCCACCGGCACAACTTGTACTCAAAGTGTTTATTGAGGACGATGCCGATCTCGCAGGCCGTGAGAGCTACGCACTGTCGATTCTGCAGCATGATGACTCCACGTCCGCCTTCGTGCCTCGGTTGTTGGATGATGCACTTGAATATGAACTGGAGTCTGGGAACACCAAGAAGAACGTAAAACTGAGCTGCTGCATCCTCGTGTTGGAGAAACCGAGCGTTATCTCTTTGCGTGCTCATGTGGCAGCCTCTCGTGAACCTTTGGCTCAGCAAATTGCACGGGTGGTGAAGGCTGTGCGTGCCCTCCACGCTCGCGGACTTGTCCACGGCTCGCTCAACTCGGATAGCCTCGTAGTGTGCTCTCCGGATGCTCAATTAAAGTTCTGGGGTCTCGAGCATGCCACCAGAGCTGGACACAAGGTTCCGTGTCCCGACGAGGAACTTCTGGGGTTTTCTAAAGCGGAGTGCGTCGCGCCCGAGTTGGCTTTCCTTGCACTGGAGCAGAAGTCGAGCTCACGAGCTGCGGCCTCGTTGGATGTTTGGAGTCTTGGTGCGATGATCTTGAAGCTGTATGCACCCGATCGCCAACTGGAGGAGTTTATGGGGTGCACAGCTTCCCATGAGGTTTTTGAGCGACTCACTGCTCCTGATCTTGAAGGCGAGTTGACTGATACGTGCTACTTTGAGCGGTCAATCGCTCAGCTCGTGCCAACTAACGATATGAAAAACCTATTGCGCCAGTGTCTGCAGCGCAATCCGATATCACGGCCATCAGTGGACTCCATCTCCAATCACAAAGCTATCCAGACAAGCGAACGTGAGGTGTCGAGAGCAACCACAGTGAAAAGCACTGCTGTACCCCGTCTACTCTCCGCCATCATCGAAGAGAAAGATGCCATTGTACCTTCAGGTGAGCCTGAGCGCGAAGCTAGTGGCAAGGACCAGGTCCCGGACAAAATTCAGATTAGGACGTCTGAGGTGGTCGTCAAGTCCGAGGCTACGATTCCTGAACCTTTACCGCCGAGTTTGTGGCTATTCATCCCACCGATCGAGCTGGAAGTCGACCTATCGCATAGTGCGAGCGCTTATTCGGTGGAACAGTGGGTTTCCAGACTTAAGCAACTCCAGCAGCAGCGTGCTGAAGAACTGCGTTTCCCCCTCGTCTTCATGTGTGAGTCATGCGAACCCAACGCCACAGTACCGTGCAGTATCGCCACAACGACCAAGTATGGGGTGAGTGTTCCATCCTCCTTACTGTCGCTAGTGATGCCACTAGTACGAGAAACTATGCTCTTCCTCGAAGCTCGAGCCATTTTATCCAACGGATTGAGTGTTGGCGAAACCAGTGGACTAGCGGGTCCTCAGCAATGGGAAGAGCTTCGTACGTTTTACCAGGCACTGGAACGCATGGAACTCGCCACCGTCAATCCGGTGAATGAAGTGGAGCTCGCACCGATGGAGCAGCAACTGAAATCTCGAGATCCGTCAATAGCGCAGACCGTGCTCGACGTACTCACGGTTACCATTTTCAGCGAGGAGAAGCGCGAATACGTCCGAAATTTGCTGGATGCCTTAGTCAGTGACGAAGACCGGGAAGCTCGAACTGAGCGAAGCAGTTGGGCGGCATTGCGCCGATGTGATGTATCGAACCACAGCTCGATAAGTACGCGTTGGCTTTGCAGTCATCACGCTCCTTTCGGAAGTTAATGTTCAAGCGTAAAGAATTCGATAAACTCACGTTCATGCGAATATCCATTATCCATAAATTCCTCACTAAACAACAAACAGGGGCTGGCCAAACTGCTGGCAGTTTAACCCCTTGGTTCCCAACGTCGTAAGATACGACATCTCGATTTGCTAATGTCGTAAGTTACGACATTGCGCGGTGAACAATAGAAAATGGCTCGACACGTGATTTCCAATACTTTAATCAAGTGGCGATACGTAAGTCCGGACAAGTCCAAGGTATTTGTAGGAGAGGGAGAGGTGGTCGCGTATGCATTGGAGGCAGGTTTGCTGAGCGGCAGTGAGAAGATCGACAACGAGACCGCCGCCGAGGACGTCGCCGCTGCTGAGACCGAGACGGTGGCCGAGCGGGCTGTGGGCGCGGACGTGCAACGTGCAAGTGTGGCAGCTCAAGACGTCGCCGCTGCTGAGACCGAGACGGTGGCCGAGCGGACTGTGGGCGCGGACGTGCAACGTGCAAGTGTGGCAGCTCAAAACGACATGGCCGTGTTGACAGACGAGTCAATACGCGCCTCCCAGATTGATACGAGCATGCGCCTATCACAGAACACGCTGAATGAGTTATTAGACTCGTACAGTGAGTCTGACAACGATCTCTCGCAGGCAGCCGTTACGCGGGCGTTTGGTTTGTCGCCAAACGATCTGCAAATCAAAGACTCACAGCGAGATGCTGCGACCAGCCTGCACATGCTGTCGGAGGCGCCTGGACTTGAAAGTGGTTCTGATCGAGAAGAAGTGCCAGCCGCAGCTACGGCACATGTACTGAGGCCACGTGCAGCTGTGAAACGTGACGTCAACGATGTCCCTGAAGACAAGAGTATAAGCGCCTACGAGACTTTCAGTTCCGGTGATAGTGATGGCATTGTGGATGGCGTTCCTGTTCGCGGTGACCAAGATGACGACGATGATTTTGTTTCTGATGCCGATGCTGTGGAGTTGGATGAAGCGTTTGTGGAATCGCTTCAAATTGGCAGCACCTCTCCCAACTTGCAGCTGCGTGAAGATGCACTACGCCCAATGCAATGGACACCAGTTTCCTCCATTTTTGAAGAGGGCGCGGAGCCGTATCCTGGTTTGAATATGGAAGAGGCACATCCAGTCTCAAATTTGCGCGACGTATCGCACTCGCCACTTCTAACATTGTTTTAATTCCTATCGAAGTCGCTGTGGGTGATGATAACTACTGAGACGAATCGTTACGGCCTGCAACAAGTTGAGAGCTGCGCGCGTGCGATCCGAGCGAAGCAAACTGATCATCGACGCGAGACGGTGAAACAAATTACGCGTAGATTGAAGTTAAAGCCAGGGTATCAGACTCATAAAATCTTACGTGTGATGGGGCTTCTAGTGGCACGAATGTTATGCCCCAAAAAACGGCGATTTGCAGCTCACTGGTCAATGGTGGAGGACGGTGCCGTGTCAGCCGGCAATTTCGGACGGTTCATGGTGTGGAACAGATGTCAAGATATTCTGCGTGACCTTCACTCTGTTGACAATGAAGGTGGTCGCACCCGCGACAAGGTGTGGAATCTCCGACCAGTTGTGGATCGAATTGAGCAGCGATTCCTTGCAGGATGGACGCTACCGGCCGTCTTTTCGTTCGATGAGGACGTACTTCCCTCTACTTCCAAGCGAAACACGACCCGTATGTTTATGCCTGACAAATCGCATCGGTACGGCTCTAAAATGTTTATAATGTGTGACTCCAGGACCGCGTACTGCCACAGGTGTTTTTTTTTATTTCAAATTTTATGTCGTAAGGTATGACTTGTTGTCATTAATGCTAACATTGATGTCGTAACTTACGAGGTTCGAGATGTACGCGGGCAAACGGAGAGGCGGTGACACTACTGACACCGCATACGACCATAAGACTGGCGCTGCAGCAGTTATCCGGAATTTGAAGATTGTACTCGCACCCAACACTCGTCATACATAGCATGCTGTTGTCATTGACCGCTTCTATTCGTCGATCCTCCTGGCCATTGAACTCTTGGCCATGAAAGTGTATGTGCTTGGCACTGTCATGACCAACAGACTTGGGTATGACGCGAACGTCAACGAGAAGCGCAAGACGCGCCCATCTAGCATTCCAAGGGGGCAGTTCACGTTCTCGCGTTCAGTCACGATTCCCAGTATGATAGTTTTTCACTGGTGGGACCGGAAGCCCGTACACTGCTTGTGTACGAGCTCCGTGATGCGGTATTCAACGATCAGCACGAACATCAAACAACTTGGCCCAATCACGGTACCATGTCCACAACCAGTGAATGACTACCATTGATTCATGGGCGGAGTTGATATGCACGATCAACTCCGCCTACAGAAATATTCGCTGCAGACGTCGACGAAGTTCAAGAAGTATTACAAGAGCCTCTTTTTGGGGTTTGTGGATCTAGCTCTAGTGAACGCGTACATCTCACACAAGGAGACGGCAAAGATCACGAATACAACACCAATGAAACGCGGGGAGTGGTATGGCATCCTGCATAACCAGCTTCTGCAGCTGAAGGCTGCAGACTTCGAAGGCGTCGTCGCGACTCCGCCGGTCAGCGGTCACAAGCGCAAGAGATCTCCTGTACGGCTGACCCACTTGCTCGAGCAGTGCGATGACTGGGTAACAGTGTCTGGCGCTCAGAAACGACGTCAGCGCTCTTGCAAAGTCTGCGCAATTCTTAGTAGTGACCGAGAGAAGAAGTCCTTCGCGACGACATCCTTTTGCGAGCGCTGCTCCATCGACGATGCAAAATGCTGGCTATGCAATAAAATTCGTCGGTAGTACAACGGTATGGCGAAGACTTGCTTTGAGATTTGGCATGACGACTTCGACGGCGGTCAAACAATTCCAGCTACATTGGGGAAGCGAGTTGTCATGCGGCGGCCGGGCCAAAAAGCTGGAGAACGAAAGAAGACACGCCGCGAGCTCCAGCTCCACGGGTGCGGAGAAGAGGGCGACGATGAAAATGAGAGTGAGCACGAGTGAGTACTGCGTGTGACTGCTGCGTGACAATTGATGAGTAAAAGATCCTAATGCGTGATTCCTTGAGCCAATGTACTTTTTGTTTCGACCCTTGCCATCTTTTTGGATTCATAGTGCACCTCTTCAAATCATTTGATTCCCGCTCTGAGTCCTACTGGGGGCATCTTACGACATTAGACACACAGATGAACACTTAGACAGTGTATATCTTACGACATTGCTCAACAACCCTCTCCAAACCTTATACACCAATCCCTTCCCATCCATTTTCTGGGAACCAGGGGGTTAACGTTTTAACTCCAATTTTTTGTGAAACCACGACCAAACAAAAGCGACCGTTTTCGGAAAATACATCAGAAATTCACGAAAATAGTCTCCGTTATAACTACAGCACTAGCAATACATTAACCCTTTCGTGCACGAGGGCAGACTCGCGGCTTTCACTCAGTCAAACTATACCATACAAGTCAAGATGTTAAGCAACGAAAGGGGGCATTTTGCCCCCTTTCATAAACCACGGTAGTCGCGGTGAAGCTGCTCTTTCAGGATAATGATATGGAGATGGGATTTAGGAGGGCTATGCAGCGAAGTTATCGTGAAAGGGGGCATTTCGCCCCCTTTCACAAGTTACGGTACTACCTCGTCACCCTGATTGGCATTTTTTGGATTTGTCGAAACGTGTCTTCCGGTGATTCATTCTCGACCGCGGCACTAGATTAGCTGCACCCCAGCTAGGGTGATGACGTAAAGCGACAGATCCTGGACCAGATCCCGTAAGATATCGCGTCCCACCACGAAATCTATTGGCATCGTCATCGGTACGT
Organism: Phytophthora lateralis; assembly: GCA_000500205.2. Classification (NCBI taxonomy): domain Eukaryota; phylum Oomycota; class Peronosporomycetes; order Peronosporales; family Peronosporaceae; genus Phytophthora; species Phytophthora lateralis. The sequence goes on along the minus strand of AWVV02001627.1, from coordinate 1,239 downwards.
GGAGAGGGCATGAGCACCCGCTATGCTGGCGAAGCATTCGCGCCACTAGCTACGTGCCTGCAGCAACAGCACCAGCGAAGCTTATTATACGGCGAAGAGCCCAGACGTTACCTATCTTGTGTTGTGTGTGAGTGAGTAGTGCCTCAAGGTTCGCCGTTCGTGCTGTAAGTTCGGTACGCCTAGCGGAGATTGATTCGCCTGTCAAAAGAACGCGACAGAGGTATATCTCTTGGTTTCACTATTCAAAATCAACCTAAGTATACTCTAATCGCCCAATCTTCATTTGGACAATATCAACCAGTATGGAGGGTGACGGAAGAGAGCGACTGCGGGACACTGTGTCCGATGGTGGCGTAAGCGGTGGGAACTGGATGCTACAGGGCGCTTCGTATGGTTGGGGTGACGACGCAAATGGGGTCGTCGTGGGAGTGAACACTGCGTCTGATTGTGGTGGAAGCGAGGATATCGCGACCGTGGGTCGGCCAAGTTGAGCGTCTGGTGACGGCGACAAGAATGGCACTGGCAGGAGCCTGACCGTCGTAGTGCACGGAGGCGGCGGCGTTGATGATGGGTTCGTTTCGCTTCTGTGCGGTACGGCGTCTAGTGGTGGTGTCTGGGGACGTACCTGCTGCTACCGAAGGTGCTAAGGGTGCTTCTTCCTCCACCTCAAAGCACAAGCGGGGTAGACCCAAAGGCTCAAAGACAAACCGAGGGCTACAAATGCTGCTGAGCCTAAACGTAACCGTGGACGTCCAGCAGGGAGCAAGGAGTCGCCGAAACGCAGTCTAACACAAGCAATGGGTCACGCCCAAGATGATGCAATCACAGGGACTCAACCGAGCCCGAACTCGGTGGTGAGAAGCCCGCAGCGGGAAGAAAACCCGGCCGCCAATGTTCCTGTAAATGAAAGTGATGCCGATGGTAGCATGCTACCTGGCACCATAGTTCCGAGCACGTCTTCACCGGGTGGAGGGGCACCTTGGACCAGCCCGGCTCGATCATATCTGATTCCGGCCCTCTATGTCGCCACATTTGTTGCTTTCTCACCCGAGAAAGAAGGCTGGACGAAACGGCAGACGACCAAGGACAAGTACGTGAGCGTGGGGAGTTCATATCTTGACGGTCGCGTGTGTCGTATCGTCAAGGGCGCGCTGTTTGATGTGCAATGGCTAGACTCACAGTACCAGAACAAAGATGAACGTTTGAACCTCAGTCTGATTCAGCGTGGGAACGCCAACT
>AWVV02001626.1:0-10236 GCA_000500205.2 Phytophthora lateralis | reverse complement strand
CGACATCGCCGACCTGATTCGGCGAATTGTTGTGCTGTTGTGTGGAAGCCGAACTAACGACTTTTCTGTGAATTGCAATACCACAACAAGTGCTGCGACCCGGGATTCAGGGGTGTGCTTTGTTTTCGTAGGTACCAAGTACAACCAAGTTACGAGCGACAAGTGAGAGAAGATGGTCAAGGGATCGCCAAGTCTGAGCGACGCAAGCCCGGCGACGGTCGGAGGATCGCTGCTCGACGAGTCGAACTCGGCTAGAGCTAGCATTACGGCCGCGCATGCGGACGTCGCGCGCTCGGCCCAGTTCTATGAGTTTGATACCGAAAACCATGGTAGCGAGGAGGATGAAGAAGAAGAGAAATATAATGATGAGAGAGCGGAGTACGACGGCGTGATGAGAGCCGCCGATCTCCGTGGAGAAGTCGACGAGTTGTCGCTGCAAGTAACCCGCACGGGAACTCCTTGCCCAGTCGAGCGGAATCTGGCAGCGGAACTCGGCGACGACGATTACGATGAACAAGACCTGGCCCCGGGCGACCGGCCGTCGCTTGTTCCGAAAGCAATGAAGAACGCTAAAACACCGAAGGCAAACCGAGTCCTGGCACGACTCGTCAAAAATATGAAAACCAACAGCCGGTGGATCAACATGTTCGCGACAATGTACATGTTCCAGGCAAAGTGGCCTCAACTCAGCGAAGAATTGGGTCAACCTGTCAACAGCCAGACGATGGAGCAACTTGTCCAGGACATGGGGCTACTACTCCGAGCGATGGGGTACCGGTGCGGTCATACGCCCTCGAAACCGGCGCTGACGTCTTGGAGTGTGCACACAGTCGGTGTCGAGCTGATAAGATGGAAGTGAAAATTGAAAGACTTGTTCGGCATGCAAGGCAGGCCGAAGGGACAAATGCCCAAGGCTCGCCGAGCCGATGAACTCGACGAGTCCAAGCCGCCTCCGTCGCAACCGTGTGTCACGGTGCCGTACGTTTTCCCCGAGCTGAGCGAGAGCCCAAGTGCCGTTACCGAAGACTCCCGAAACGAAACGTGGACTGTTCCGCAACACCGAGGGCACGTCGTATTGCGCCGACTCGCACATGCAGACTCTGAAGGAAGTTAGCGACCAGCCTGCTCGACGACCCATGGCGGAGTTCATAACCGCCGAAGAGGCCGCTGAGCTTCGACGTTTGATCCGTTCCGACGCCGCAGCATTTGCAACCTCGAGGCGACGACCAACTCATCAATGACGACGACTATCCTAGCCGTCGCGAATTCGATAAGTCGCCACACGATCATATTCGCCAACTCAGCTTCGATGGAGCCGAGAGTGTCTGAGGACAAGTGCTAGAGATCAGGACGCATGCACCGCTCGAGAAAATCACGACGTTCGATGGTATGCGCTACAGGTCGGACAACGCTTTGCAGTGGATCAAACGCTTCATCTATAAGATGAAGGGGACGTGCAACCGGCAAGATGAGTGGTGCGAACCATTTTCGCTGAGTCTCGGCAAGGCTGCGAAGGGATGATCTTGTCAGCTTCCAAAAAAAGGCTCAGCGAAAGTGGAGCCTTCTCAGCGAAGCCTTCCTGGATAACTACTGTTCTCGATTCGACCAGTCAGCCAGATCACGTTATTACTCGGCGAGACGAAGGGGAAATGAACACGTCTGCGATTTCGTGTTGCGATTGAATGGATATACGCGGACCGTACACATCCAGTACGAAAAAGGAGGCGCAGATGCGGCTGACCACGTTGAACACTTCCTGCTCAAGTACCGAGACGACGATATCATGGATCTCCTGTACCCGCAACGACTCAGCGATATTATGAAGGTCGAGAAGGTGATCAACCAGCGACTACTCGGCCAAAAGCGCAAGAAACAGCGTGACCGTCTGAGTATGAGTCGAAGCAATGACGCCAAACGGGCAGAGACTAAAGGTGAGCAAAATCGTCGAGTTGACTCCAAGAAACGGACTGCGACCGAAGCGGCTAACGAACGACGGCATGAAGATCGATGTCCAAGGAATCGCCAAGTCAAACGTGGCGACCACTTCTCGCGCTATCGTGAAAGTTACGCTGGGGTGGGAAGTGGTATACGAATTCGAGGTTTGGATCACGCCTCACTATGCAGAAGTCGATTTGATTCTGGGCACCGACTTCATGATACTAGCCGGCATTAAGCTGAGTCTTTACAACTCGATGGCAAAACTGCCTGACGAATTCGTGGTACCGCTAACCAAATCGTCGAGTAATCTCGATGAGACTGAGTATGGACAAGAAGTGATCGGAGGACACTGGATATTATGAGTCGAGGAATCGCTCAGTTCAAGTCGAAACGGAAACAACCTAGCGAATCGACCCATGAGCTGTGGGTTCGACAACTGAAGGGAGTGATCCCGATGGTCGAACACAACCACGCGGGTCGTGTTACTGACAAATATCATGACGAAACTGACGTGGTGCCCCGCTCATTTCCGAGTGGTCTTGCGGATGCCTCATGGTTTTTTCCACGTGACGAAGGATACGTACGGTTGAACTCAGCGAAATATCGTGACTGGCAGGTACTGGCTTACGAAGGAGCTCTCGACAACAGACTACTCAGGAAGGAACTACAGTTGTATATGGAATGGTTGAGCCGGCAGCCCCCCGCTGTCGAGCAGCCCCAGTACCAGACACCGACGGCTATAAAACCACGACCACGTCGCAGTGGAGAGGACGACACCCAAGGCTCCCTGGAGTTAGAGGTGCTTGGTGAGAGTACCCATTGCTCAGCGAGTGACGAAGACTCTGAAGCAGAAAGTAGCCAAGAGGACTCGCCGAAAGCCAAAGAATCGACCAGCTCAGCGAGACCGATTGACGAGCATCCAATCGTCGCGACTAAGTGCGACGAAGCGGCAAACCAGAAGCCACCGCCAGACCAACGACCCTCGGCGATAGCCACCGTCCATAGCGATGGGCAACAGAAGAGATGCACCAACAAAATAGACATGGGTGACCAATGGGATCCAGGCGAGCATGCGTCAAGGAGTCTGACGAGCACTAGGCGTGGGTTAATGCCGTCTGACCTCGTCAAGCACGACAATACAGCTCAGCGAGAGAAAGGAGAGCTGAATTCTGCCTCAGATGCAACGCGATCGGAACCGATTCGCCGAGATAGCATCACCGACGTAGACACCTTCAGCAACAATACTGAGCAACGCAAGCCTGGACTCGTCGAATGTGACGAATTGGAATTGGATGTGTCAGACACCCCTATGAGTTCTGACCCGGCCCAGGATCTTCGGTAACGATTCCTCGGTGCGGTCGAAGAACTCGAAACGCACATTTCGACGGCCGAAGTTCTTGAAGAAGGATCGGGATTCGTCGAGTTCGAACACCCGTCGAGTGATGAAAGCCTTACAGATTATGCTCACGAGTTAGCCTTTCTGCCCGATTTGACGGAGACACTGCCGCCCAATCTGGACTATGAAGGTGACAACGTGGTAACTCCAGCGCACACCGCAAGTCAGCGTCGGAAACTCGTCGGAACACTAAAGTGGCATGAACGCATCATGATTTCTAGTGGGAATGCGCTACCTCCGCCAGCATATGGAGTAGTCTGCGATATTGATGTCCAAGAGCACGATCCAATCAAGCAAAGAGCTCGGCAAGTTCCGTTGAAGAATCTGAGCAAGCTCTACGAGCTCTTGAAATCGTTGCTTAAGGCTGGGCTAGTATCTTTTTCGAAGAGTCCATGGGCTTCGCCTATTGTGATCGTTATAAAAAAAAAGGAATCGGCTATGTATCGACTATAAGCTGTTGAACGCTATACGGTTAGCATGGAATACGCCATGCCACTCGTCGATGACTTGCTAACGGAATTGGAGAGCTACTTCTGATTCTGATCCCTGGACGCTGCCAGTGGATTCTGGGCAGTGATGATGACTCGACGACGTCGGGAGATCTCCGCCTTCGTGTGCGCTGTAGGTCACTTCGATTGGTTGTGCATGCCATTGGGGCTTAAAAATGCACCACTGATATATCAACGATTCCTCGATAACGCTCTTTGGGGCTATGGGCAAACGAAAGGTGGCTGGGCCACATTCGCCGAGAAGATGCGCCTAGCGGAGACCGCAACGACAGCTCAGAGAACGCACCGGCCATCACGATTGAGGCAAGTAATCGATTCAACGAGCCTAAGTACTAAGTTTGAGGCAGATTACCATGCACTCGACTAGTCCGATCCGCTTCAAGAGCTCATCAACAGCTCTGATAACGATTTGTTTAGCCCGGGTGAGCCCGACGAATCGAAGCTAATCCCAGTCGTCGGTCGCCGATCGTTTGTCGACCACATATGCTCTGGAGGAGAGACTCTCGACCGGTTGTTAACGCGGTTCGCTGAGTGCAGAATCAGTGTGAGTTTCACGAAGGGTATCTTCGTACAGCCGACGGTCGACTTTTTGTCTTACAAGGTGACTGCTGACGGGATAGCCGCTGACCCCAAGATATTGGCAGCGATCGCCGAGCTACCGTTCCCATCGTCGAATAAAGGCATGCAAGTCTTGCTCGGCGCGCTAAATTACTACAGCTGATTTATCCAGAACATGGTCTTGTACGGAGCGGTCCGCTATCAGCTCAAAGATGCCGACTTCAATAACGAAAGCGACTTGCCGACAGCCAGAGCCTCTTTCGCTGAGCTAACGAGGAAGGTGACCGAAGCGCCTACACTCCGGCACTTCGACTCAGCGAAAAACGTTCATGTTATGGTCTTCGCCAATGACTGCGCGTTGAGTAGCACTCTGATGCAGATGCACGATGGTAAATTTGACCCTGCCCGATTCTGCGGCCGAGTGCTGAAGGAAAGTGAGGTGAACTACCAACCGGCCGAACGCGAGGTGTTGGCATTGCTCCAATTGCTGAAGATATGCTATACCCTGGTTGCTGGAAAAACCATCCATGTCTACACGAGATTCTCGACGCTGGAATGAGTGTTTACGTCGAAAACGTTGTACGGACGTCCAGTGAGCTTCGCCGTCCTGCTTTCGCCTTACCATTTGAAGATCAAACGAGTGCGCGAGCGAGACGTCGAATTCACCCAGCTTTTACAAGCCTCTATAACCCCGCACATTGAACTCGACGAGTCATTAGCGAACATTGCACCTCCGTCGAAGAACTCGGCGAGTGTGCGATTGGACCCCGAGTTGTTGTTTGCGCATGTGCCACGCGACTGTGAGGGGCACGCACTATCCTTCGACGAGTCCGCTAAGACAGAGAAGTACGGTGGTTATGGGAGTTGCCCGTGGATTTTGTGGCGTCTACCGAATTGGGACATTGTGATCGCTGCGAGTGCTCCCCTTCTATCGACCACGGTCAATATCGCCGAGTACACAGGAATGAACAACGGTGTTCTCGCGGCGCTTGACCGGGGAGTTACCGATCTTATCATTGTCGGCGACTCCAGGCTCTCAATCCAGCAATCCATGGGGGCGATGGCATGTAGGAAAGAGACGTTGCAAGTTCAGTTAGCACGCCACAAGTAACTCGTCGACCGCCTCAATTCGGTGCGCTACCTGCATGTTGTCCGGTGCTAGAACTCAGCAGCAGACAAACTGGCCACGAAAACTCTTGAAGCTAAAACCGGACGAGTCGTTCTCAACAGTGACCGTAATACTGAGCTATAGACGTTGAATCGGATACAGGAGGAGCTGTATGTTGACGAAGACTTGGCGAAAGAGACAGAGGAAGCCCCTGAAGTCTCAGCAACTACTCGAAGCCAGGCTCAACAACTTCGCCGATTTTGGTTTACCGACGATGAAGATGAAGACTCAGCGAGTAAACCGGTACGCGATGCATTGGAGAAAGATGATTCACCAAGTGCTGTTGATAGCGATAGCCCAATCGACGAGTTCGAAGCAGAACACCACACGCCGGAGGCTCAGGGAGTGGTCGAACAAGGTCACGCAGGTCCAGAACGTCAGGCGCCGCCGAATGCACAACATGTCGATCCACTAGTCGTTCAAGCAGAGCGACGTGGTCGGATATCAATGGCACAAGACGAAGAATGCAGGTGGTCAGACTTGAAGAAGGACTTACGAGGCGAGTTCGACGAGCTTACTCGATGAAGAGCAGGCGACGCCGCCAAAGTAGCTGATCGCTTTGTACTCAGCGAAGACGGACTGTTGTATTACATGAGTCACCAGTGAGAACGGGGAGAACCCAGCGAACATGACGTGAAACTAAGAATGGTAGTACTGACCACACTCATCGATGAGTTCTTGGCTAATTGTCATAACTCCATCGAAGGAGGACACCAAGGTATTGTCTGGGCGTTTCACCGAATGAAAGCAGACTACTACTGGATCGGGTAGTATGCTGATGGCGTTAAGCATGTGCAAGCATGTTAAGATTGTAACACCAGCAAAAGCAAGCCTCAACTCCGAGGATACTCGCCGGGTAATGTGGTGTACGACCGACCGTTCCAGATCGTGTCGTTATACCGTTCCCAAAGCCTCAGCGAGGAAACACAGCTCTTCTTCTGTTCCAAGACCATTTGACGGTGTTTGTTATCGCTAAGACTATGAACGATACGGGGGCACTCGAAGTGCCGAAAGCAATCGAAGAGTGCATATTCCGCCTATTTGGTGCACCGTCACTCATTCGACACGACCGAGACTCACGATTTATGAGTGAAGTCTTCCAGGCGTTCTCTGAGATGATGTAGCCAAGGTCTCGAGCCACACTGAGCTACCGACCACAGGCGAACGGGCAGCAGGAACGCAGCGTCAAGACAATGATCCAAACGGTGCGAGTCTACGTAGAAGACCCGCTGCAAGCCGACTGGGACGATATCACCGAGAAACTCGTTTATGCCATCAACAATGCAAGAGATTGGACTCGGCGAGAAACGCCATTTTATTTGGTTCACGGTTGGGACGCCCAGGCGACGCTAAAGACGATGACTTCCTCCATTCGCTGAGTCTCGAAAAACTCAGCGAAGCAAACGACCTCAGCGAAAGATACTGAGTGGTGCCGAGAGACCAACCGACAGCGAGAAATAACCCTCGAGCTAGCCTATGAGTACCAGCTGAAGGAAAAAGCTCGGCGAGCAAAGGAACACAACGACTCGCTGAGTCCTAGAGAGCTGAAGGCCGTTCCGAACGACTCGACGAGCAAGGAGACAGCTGAGGCAAACGCGAGCGAGGAACCCGTGGGGTCAAGGAAATCGCTACTCATGGAAGGCGACCAAGCAGAAAATCGAAGAATGTGCATACGAGTTGGAGCTACCAGACAAGAGTGGCTACAGGTTCTACCCGGGGGTCAACGTGTCTCGGCTGCAGAAACTGACTGAGCTCGGCGAGCGACCTACGACGGCGTTAGTCAAAGGACTCAGCGAAGCTGTTTGATTGGGCTTCGACGATGAGCTACTGCCGGAGGATAGTTGGCAGCCTGACGAACGAACTGGGCAAAACGAAGTAGAAGCCATTATCGATGATGAAATGCCGCTTTCGTCGAGTACTAACCCAGCTTAGGGTTGGTGCAAAGTAAAATGGGTTGGGTACGACGAACCCAGGTGGGAACCATTGTCGAACTTATCGTGCGGAGGTCTCCTGTTCGACTACCTCCGTCAAACGGAACCTGAAAACCGTCTGCAAATGGTGCAAGTTGCAGACGAGTGTTAAAAGCTATTGCATACGAAGAACAAACACCGATCTGTGAAGTCAGCAGGCAGGACGAATCGATGAAACTACTGCGTCATTACATGAATGGATATTACGAAATGAACGAAGTGTGGATCGTCAACAAACAAGAAAGAAACACCCAGACTCATCGAAGTCAGCAACTGGAGAGAACCCGAAGTCTTGGCGATAAGAAGCAACCTGGCGAGAAGAATACTCGCCGAGTCAACGACTCAACAGCTTACAACTCGACGAAAATATCCTCAAAGATGTGAATATCCGCCCGGTTCGCTTGAGGAGGCGCAGTCCTGTCAAAGGCCGGCGGAGCAGGCTCATGTGGGTCAACATCTTCCTCGAGATCGACTTCAATCTCGCCGACCGAGACTCATTCGGGAGCGAAGACAGGAAACTCAGGACTACGCGGACGGAAACAAGTATTGTACAGATGCTTCTTCGGGAGAGTCAACCACCATATTCGTCATGGCTCTTTGCGATCCAGCTCATCGAGCTCGGTGAGCCAATTCGATTGAGCAGGGACCCACGGTTGGTTTACCAAAGCGTACATCGGAACGGTTGGCTCGAAATACATCTCCGGGACAAGAATGCGCAGGACCAGCTGCCGAACGAGCCACCACAGCTTCATGGAGAGCCGTCTCGAGAGATTTCATTACGAGTCTCAACAAGTCTCCACGACGCTTACGCTCGGCGCTATACAAAAGTGACAGCGTTAGAAGCTCACGTTCCAATCCGCCAACCAATCGTTCCTCTCCCAGAGTGCCACAATGTTTTTGGTCCGAGTACCATTTGTCTTGAGCCTCATCGAATGCGCGTGAATCTCCAAGGAACCGGGTTCAAGCGTCACAGAGAATAGCCAACGGGTCAGTCGATTTCGCTGACTTCTTCTTCTGATGAAGACGTTGGCGAGCCAAGTCAATGGCACTCTCCGAGACGAAAATAGGAGTCTCAGGGGACTTGGCGAGGACGTGCTGACAGGGGTGAGATGGGTCGAAGACCCTCATCATATGCTGAAGATCATCGATCGACATCGGGGTCAGCACGAGCTGGGATTTCCCGTCGATATTCTCCATCTTCACTGGAGATCGACATGACGTAATTTTTGCTCAGCATCGAGCGGAATCATAGTGAAAAAATACCACGTAGCGAGTTTGGCGCATGGTCGGAGTCTCGCGAGGATTACAAGCGATCGCTTGCGCTGCGCGGGCACGCAATTTTGCCAGTGGCAGAGCGAGAGTTGGGGGCAACTCGACAACGGACAGACTCGCAGAAGACGTAGGTACACCCAGCGAAGTCGCAGATGATTTCGCTGAGCGAGCTTTGCGCAAGCTGGTCGAACGTGGATAGAGGGTACAGTCGTCCCCGGCGACCCAGCTATAGAGTTCAGGATCCGCCTCTTCGGCACTTCCCGCGAAGCTGTCGATTTAGAGACCGGTGCCGGAGACCTCGCTGAGCTCTTCGCTTTCTTGATGACTCGGCGAGGAGCTTCCGGGGCAGCGCGTTTCTTCTGAGATGATTTAGTGGAACCAACCGGGGCACAACGACGTTTTACCATTGGCGGAGCAGCCCGGCGGGCGTAGCTCTGAAGCTTTCCACGAGAAGGCTTTCGCTGAGTCAAGAGATCCATAGTGCTCGCGGACGAAGAATACCCGTCATCAGCTCCGGCGACCACCTCATCACCATCGTTCAGTCCATTGCTGTCGCCGTTTTGTGAGCTCGCCGAGCCCTTCGTCACCTTGCCCAGCCAGATTCTGGTAGAGCTGGAGCTCTTGCTCGCTTCCATTCTCCGATATCCTCTGCTCCACTTCTCGGCTAGGATCGTCTCGCCGAGAGTGGCTCGACGAATCTCGGAGCAGGAGAACTCGCTGGCTTCGCTGAGATTCGACGTGTGCTCGCCGAGCAGGAAGAGAACCAGAGACAGCGTGATACTGCATTTGGTTCGCTTATTGCTCTTCTCTTGACGAGCACCTCCCTTCCTGACGATGCGTCGGTGCGTCAGACCATCCTGGGTGCTACTGCTTTCGCTGACATCCTTATGGCGGTGCGGCAAGACGTGGTCCCTCTTCCTGACGTGGCCGCTGAGGTCGCTGACCTTCGGATGAAGCTTGCCAAGGCTGAGCGAATTTCCGCTGCTCGTCTCCAGCGGGATAGAAGCTGCTATCGCTGAGTTGGCTGCCACTCACCACCGATTGAAGACTTCAATTGAAGAGGCAGCGAGATGGAGAGCGTCGTCGCTGAGGACTATCGAGCTTGTCGAGTCTTTCAATAAGACTATTACTCAGCTCAAGGCCCATACCGAGGCTGACTTACGGTTGGAAGCCGACCGGACGCAGGCTGCCGAGAAGACAATTCCAGATCTTAACACCCAGTTAGCTTCCCTGGAGCGAGCAATCAATCCGTTCGGTCGGCAGCTTGTCGGAAAGTTCGAGAACAGAACGATGGTTGAGACACTTACCAGCCTGGCTCGTATCACGCCCGGGGCAGTTGTGTTGTAGGGAAACCCATATTTTTGGTGAACCACATTGTCTGGCCCAGTTGGGTACATCGCACCTAACCCGAGTGCGCACTAAGGC
>AWVV02001617.1:0-15627 GCA_000500205.2 Phytophthora lateralis | reverse complement strand
ACGAGTTCGTTCTTCGAACTAGATAGCGTAAGACAGGTGAGCGGCAATGCGTGAACCGGCATCTGCGCGGGAGTTCTCGACCCAGACGATATGGGAAGCCAACGGATCAAAGTGGAGGGCGGCGATAAAGGACTTGGTCATCAAACGACGAAGAAGATGCAAGTGCTAATACCTCCCTCTTTTCAACAACGGGTGTCGAGCAACACACCGGAGGAAGACCTCGTGATACGTGCTGGCCAGTCGCTCGAGCCACACAATCGATGATGTGGGCGGGGTTTGCTTCGGCTGGATTTGCTCCAAACGACCATGGAAGAAGCACAGATCGCGTTGGGTCGTGGTGTCCACGAGAGTCAGTTGAGCCAGTTGAGTCTCTGTCAATAACGTGATTGTTCAGCTGCAAGTCGTCGTTCAGAGGGTTGTTGACCTCTTGTGCTGCGGGTACACGCTGCGCTGCGGTCTAGCTTGAGTTGGTTGGTTGGTGCAGATGATTCACCAATCCGCGTACTATGTACCTGATTCTGCCATGTTACAGCAGATCGGTGAACTCAATTTCGGTGTGGACATCGTCTCGGCCATGCGAGACCGAGACGCACAAAATGATGAACGCGGCGAATGCGACTTGCATTCTTTTACTGCGTGCAATATCATTTCGAGTCTTCGTTGTAATAAGTAATTCCGCGGAACTTTGGATAATGCTAAAATAAATTATTCAGTATACTCCAGATATTCCAAGTACAAGATGGTATGGCCTTGAAGAAGTGGTTGCACACTTGACGCGTGCTGAAGGGGTCGTTTGGTCCCATCGTGATTCGAAAATGAGCGTACGTGATGCAAAGAGTAAAGGGTGTGATAACAAGTTGGTGAACTATGAAGGGGGCTCCACAACCAGTGATTTCTTAGTATCTGGGACTGCGAAAACGTAAAGAGGTAGCTACCGTAAAAAAGCGTGATTACCTGGAGAAGTGCATTCTATCTGTAAAAATAAATTGTAAAAATGTTCTTCTGTAAGTTATTCCGCATTTTTCGGTTCAGCGTAAAATACATTATTTGGTACTAATATTTCCGTATATTGTCAGTACAATCTTTTATTCGAAGTGATGAGTCATCACTGCCTACCAAAATGGTATTAATACGAATGAATGGCGCCAAGTGTCATACGTAACATCCGTGCTTGACGTGGAGCAGCGAAGACGTAAAATAAGTGCCCTTATGTGCCAAGTACAGCATTGCGCTCAATTGGCAAGAGCTGAAGGTGGGTACCGTTAGGGACCGTGTAGCGATCTCCGCTCTTCAGCACGTCGTTCAATGCCTTCGTCAGTGGGATAAGAACGTGCTGTTCCACTTCACTAGCCAGAAAGTTTGACGAGCATGTGCAGAGGACGTGGAGAGAAATTGAGGGAAGGAGGAGAGGTGGCTGCTGAGCTTTGCGGGAGCAAACCTCGCGGAGTTTTAATAATGTTCCGCTTCTCGGTGAGCTTGCCGGATATTTGCAGCAGTTTATACATGATGCGCATGCCGTCGTGAAAGTTTTGCTGAGATGATGAGACGTTGGGCGAGACTGTAACACTGAAGACGAAAGTGCTAGAAGTGAGGTGGACCGTCAGAAGCAGACGGCTATGCGCTGCTAGCTTACAGTTTGAGACCGCTAGCCGACGACGCAGCTCAAGAAATCTGCGAACTCAGTGTGCTATTTCGTACTCGTTTCCTCTGTGCGGGCACCAATGCTCCTTCTACCGAGCAAATACTTCGAGTGGAGAGCAGCGTAGACGAGTTGATGACTCGGCGGATATCGGAGTTGATGACTCGGCGGATATCGGAGTTGATCGCGTATGTGGAGAAGCGCATCGTGAAGTCTCACGAGGTGCTTTTCGTGGTGGCTCTTTGCAATGCTACAAAGTGCGAAACGCGCCGTGTAAAGTCAAGGTGGTGTACCTATCTCCGTCGCGTCACGCGATATTTACTACAACCACCTACGCACAGTAGGAAGTCTTCCGAGTGCTGAAGGGCAGGGTATCTAGCCAAACGCGTGGGAAAGTGGAGTCTCATCTGTCTGAGAACTGGAAGTGGACAAGTGATTGGATCATTGAGAAAACTTATTGTAAGTGTGCTGTGGATGGGTGGGCTTCCCCTTAGACTTCACAATAATTCTCCTCGTCCATGTAATACATTTCTCCACTACTTGTCGGCTCCTGGGCTTCGTATGGAAATAAAGCACTTGCGAATTCCTCTGCGTCGTTGGAGAAATATGACTCCTTCTCTTGACGTTCACCTTCAAGCTCATCCGCGTTAGTCAATTCTAGAGTTGAATCGGCTCCATGTGCATTTAGCAAATGCGATTCATCATTTTCAGGAGCTTCGAACAGCAGATGTTTGTTGTCGTTCCCATCATTATCCTTAACAGCACCCGTGGTCTCCACGCCAGCAGAAGGTGGGGTTTGCTCCTCGGTTACCAATACAGTGTTTCTAATCTGCGCCTCCGGACTTTCTTCATGTGCATCTTCATCCAGCTCTGCGGTTTCCACATCCTCAAAATGCGAAACTTCCTCTGTCGTGTTGATCTCTGGCTCAAGCTCCGCTGTCATTCCGCTGATTTGAGCCTCATCAGCCTTGAAATCTTCTGTACCTGCTGCGCTTTCACTTGATACCAAGCTGGCCACGGTGGCTTGATCGAGAATGGCAATGACAGATTCTTCAGTATACACTTCCTCTGATGTGCCTTCAAAGGACCCAAAAGACTCGGCCGAATTCATATCGTAGTCCTTTGACACGAAATCCGTCGATGTACCTTCAGTTGTAGCTTCACTTGGCACCTCAAATTCATTCAAGCTGTTTGCCCTTTCATCATGGTCGACTTCCGCGACACTTAATGCATCAAGATCATCATGGTTGTCGGTCCCCAGCTCCACATTTTTGCCACCACTCGAGAACGTAGCGGTATGATCATCATATGTATTATCAGAAGAAGTTTCTTCTTCAGGCAGCTTCTCCACGTTCGAAATATCTTCTTCAGTAACAAAGTCTTGAGAAAGGAGATTGGCTTCTTGTTCCGCTACCAGCTCGACCACATTTGTCAAGAGTGTTGCAATTGTACTATCCATGTCTTCCACCTCAGAACGCGCAATAGCTTCGTTTTTTGTTGCCGAATAAGCCGTGTCTCCAGTAGCAATTTCTAGTTCCATTTGTCCGTTGCCTCCTGCATCGTTCAAGAGCTCGTGGTCGCCCTCAACTATTCTTTCTTCCAAGTGTTCAGTCTTCTTTTCTGCCAGTTCGCTTGTTGAAACAAGGGGCTCAATCTTATCAGAAGGATAAGCATCGCCAGGTTTCACTCCATCACTCGCTTCTGCGGTCAATTCGCTGACTGTTACCGCTGGTTCGTGACTAGGCTCTGCCACCACGCTCTCTCTAGAAGAATGAGGGGCAATATCATTGCTAATGGTCTCTCCATTTGCATTTTGTGAAGCAGAACCGCTCGCGTTCTCTTCGCTTGGTCGACATGTTGGCCTTGTTTTCATACGTTCTTCACGAGACGATTTCGCAGCCCTTTCACCGGTCTCAGAAGGTTTTTTCACGCTGCTCTTTCTCCTTTCACGTGTTCCCTTACTGGGTGGTGGTGTCTTCAATTGTACGCTTGTTGCCACTGCTGCTGAACGCGGGCTAGTAATACTTGCAAGCTTATTTGGTTTCGCCTCAGATGAGTTACTGCCAAATTTGAAGCGAGGACTGAAAAATGGATCTGTTGGGGACAATTGTGCAGCTGAGGGCTTGGCCTCACTTGGCTCGGTTTTCTTCTGCTTCTTGCCTGCACTGGGCGGACTCTGTATGTCAAGAGGTGGCAAAGCTGAAAACGGAGATCTCGACAAAGCATCAGCAATGATGGAGCGAGGCGTGGGGATCTGTGAGCCCCTGTGACGGTCTTTTTCCTTCGCCAGCGGGCTCGGCATTCGGAGAGATTCGCTTCGAGGGCTCAAGAGTAACCTTGAGCCAGCTTTACTTGGACTCTTTTGATCCCGGCTAGCAGAGCGCGGCCGTACTCGTGTTTTGATAGCCAGTGTGCGCTTCGCTGCTAGATATGAGTTGCGGATTGTCGTGGTGATTGAGTGATCAGCGCCTAGATACTGCTCCGCTAAGCCGATCCCCTGCATACTCACTTCATTAGCCCATAGCAGCACTGCATACACGTAGTTGCAGTATCTCTTACCTTTTTGTAGCTCGCGACAGATTCAGCGTAATCTTTCAGGAACTCTTGCTCGACGCCGACATTGTGGTAGGCGATGCACATGACTGAAATTCGATCGAGTCTGGAGCTGGAGGTGTCTCCTGTACCAGAGATTGTGTCGGTGATTTGCTTGTCACGAATGAACCCTTCCTGCAGCGTTATGAGCGCTTCTTGGGCGCGCTCTAGTGCTTCCTGGTGCTTGCCGAGCTGCGATAGTATAGCGCACATATTCAACTGTGTATCGGCGGCGTTGCGGATATTCTCCAGTCTCTTTTCAAGCTCCAAGGCTCGCTTCAAACTTGTCATAGCAGCGTGAAGCTTCCCTAGTCGCCGATAGTAGCACGCTAGATTGTTGAGCGTCGTAGCTCGCTCGACGGGGTGGTGGCGTTGGGTAAGCACCTCTGCCTTCTTCAGTAGGTCGATAGTCACTGCGTAGTTGTCCTGCTGCAAGAAACTCATTGCCAGTAGGTTGCACATTTCAGCCAGCGCTCGACAGGCTTGAATGACCTCCTCACTCTCGATGCCAAAGAAGTGTCGGCGTAGTACGAGAGCTCGCTCCATGCAGTCGAAAGCCTTGAGATAATTGCCCTGTGTCACCAGAAGCGTGTCAGAAACGAGAGGAAGACAGCTAACAGTTTCGATATGGCAGACACCTACAGCTCGCTGTTGGTGAACGCATTCTTCGTCGAGTCGGTGCAGCGCCTCCAGCTCTTGTTGCTCCTCCCGGACATCTCGTAGCGCCTTGTCGCGCATGATCCCTGCACGAAATGCTACTGGAAGCGCTAAACTCCCAATTCATCTCCGATAACCGCACAGCTAATTTTACCGTCATAGCAATTCCATCCGTCGACAGATTGAAGCTGCCTTGTTTGCGCAAATCGGCTTGATCTGTGAGTGAAGGTGAGTCAGCACCAATGTCCTACCGCATCAAGTCCGACCACCAGAAGACCGATTGGCATATTCATGGTGTCTTCAACCGTTTGCTTCACGCTGCTAGCTTATCAGCGCTTGCCATTAGTCAATTTGTCATCCACCGCACACCACAATGACCACCGCGTTGCATTCTGACGTCGCTCCCAGCAGCAAACTCCCGGCTGAACAAGTTCGCCAAACGCTGACGCAAAAGTACTCGACTCTGCGCTTCAGGATCGAGTACGGCAACTACCTGTCCAACCACCTGCTGCATGCAGTCGTGGCGCTGCATGAACTTGGCGCCAGCGAGCAAAAGATCGCCCAATACGCCGCGCACTACGCCCAAAAGCTCGAAGCCGAGGGCCCAGACCACGAAGACGTCGTGGAGAAAGCCTCCAAGAGCGAAATCCTGTCGAGCGAAGAAGCGCAAGCACTCTTGGGCACACGTCAACAGTATGATGCATTGCTCGCTTACTACGCTCGGGATGTCAAGAAGCTGGGTGTCGACGGTGTTGTGCGCAAGCACCTGCCGAACCTTTTCAGCGGGTTAGCAGGAGCCCTGCTTCACGGTATCATCCAGCTTGGCTACGCGTACCACATTGGTGGCGACCGCCTTGTTGCGGAAGGGCTCGCGTACCAGCACCACTGCTACTTGCCGTTCAACGAGCCGTCGATGCCGCTTAACAAGGAGCCTCTGAAGCTGTTCACCCGCCAGACGGTGTTCCAAGTGGTCGACGCCGTCACCAGCAACGAGTTCTTTCGATCCGAACAGGATCGTCTCACGTCGACCTCTCCGCTCAAAGACCTCGATATTGGCTGGATCCAACGCGGCGTCAACGTGTTTTCAGCCCACCTGCAGCGAAACAGCCCCAAGGCGTTCGCCCTCATCTGGAGCCAAGTGAACGAGTTCGACTTCTCGCACTTCGACGGGTCCTACGCGCTCGATCTCGTTCTGTGGCTGTACGTCATGATCAAGCACAACGACTTTGTCATCTTGCACGCAGCCACGTCGGCCTGGTCGCTGCAACAACTCGAACACTTGCTGTCCCCGGCGGACAAGACGAGGGCGTGGCGCGTGTGGCTGCACGTGGCGATCTCTGCGCTCGTGACCGCTCGCGTGCGCGACTTCCATGAGAACGACGTGTGTACTCCTTCGGACGATTTTGAAGATCGTGCAGACGCTCTGCCGTCGTGGTCGCAGCTCCGTGGACATG
Organism: Phytophthora lateralis; assembly: GCA_000500205.2. Lineage (NCBI taxonomy): Eukaryota > Oomycota > Peronosporomycetes > Peronosporales > Peronosporaceae > Phytophthora > Phytophthora lateralis. Next base: position 9,285 of record AWVV02001617.1, on the reverse strand, counting down.
CGCTGGCGATCCAGGGCTTCCCCGACGAGCACGTGTACAAGATGGTGCAGGTGGCGAGCGACCACGCCCACTCCAAGCACAACACGGAGCAGTCGGCGTTTCTCTCCCCTCTAGAGCGCGACTTTGTGGCTCGCACTGCTGCGCTCACCGCTATCGAAGTCCCGTTCAAGCCGTACGCGCAGCAGCCGCAGTGAAAACCTCTCCTCGGTCATTAGTTGAAGTTCATTCTACATACTAGTTCGCAAAACTTGTCCGTCAAATTGAGGTACATACTTCGACTAACGTGTGCCACACTTGCGTTGCAGCAAGCGTTCACAAAGTTGCGTTAAAATTGATAAATCGATTATTTGAAACCGTGTTATGTAACAAGCTCCACACTATCGGGCGCCGCGTTGACTTGCTTTTTGTAAGCCGAAAATTAGAAACCTGTTATATCCGTACCGGTATCGATATGCCGCCCCCTTCACACATAAAGATCCAAGCAAGAAGCTCAAGAATGACCAAGCAGGAAGTGGACGAAGGCTCGTTCCTCAAGCCCGGAGAGGTGGACGCCGGCACGTCCATCATCGCCGTGCGCTTCAAGGGCGGCGTGGTGCTGGGCGCCGACTCGCGCACGTCCACGGGCACGTACGTGGCCAACCGCGTGAGCGACAAGCTGACGCCGCTGCACGACCGCATCTTCTGCTGTCGCTCGGGCTCTGCGGCTGACACGCAGGCGCTGTCCGACTACGTGCATTACTACTTGAGCTCGCACAGTGTGGAGCTAGGGCGTCTGCCTAAGGTGGGCACGGCCGCCAACCTCTTCCGCTCGCTGTGCTACAACAACAAGGACCGGCTGCTGGCTGGTATCATCGTGGCGGGGTGGGACCCCGTGAAGGGCGGTCAGGTCTTCTCCATCCCCATTGGCGGTGCCATGGTGGAGCAGGACTTTGCCATTGGCGGGAGCGGGTCCACGTACATCTACGGCCTCGTGGACGCCGAGTACAGGCCGGACATGACCAAGGACGAGTGCCAGAAGTTTGTCAAGAAGGCGCTGGCGCATGCGATGGCGCGCGACGGAAGCTCGGGAGGCGTCATCCGCACGGTTACCATCACAGAGAATGAGGTGGTGCGGGACTTCACCAGTGGCGAAGAGCTGCCCTTCTCCATCTAGAGCAGACTCGTCGGTTGGCCTCTGCTGGCGTCGATGCTAGAAGCTGGAAGCAGACAGAACACAGAGACGAACAAGACCAGATCAAGACAACTGAAGGAATGAAGGTGATGCCGCGTTAACCACTGTCTTTTAAGTCTATCGATCTTGTTCTCTTGGTCTCTACTGCAGTGGTACCATCTTCCCATACATAGGCTTCCTTAGCTTAGACGAAGAGATTATCCATGGCGGCGGCTCCACCGCGTGCCTTTTGTCTCTCGATCTCAGCTGCTTCAGTGAGGTCCTTCATCGTGATTACGCGCTTGCTCTCTTCGCGTAGAGCAGCATTGGCAGCAGCACGGAACACAGCGTCACTGATAGATGTGCTGCTGACGTCGTAACGCTCTGAAAGACGCTGAAAGTCAATGGGCTTCTTGGTGTCAAGCGGGGCCTTGGGCGGGAAGCACGCGCGCCACAGCTTCTCGCGCAGCTTGGAGTTCGGATTCCGCATCTCCACCACGAACTTGAGACGGCGGCAGAATTCCGACTGCACCAGCGACGAGGCCGCCGACTTGTCCACGTTGGCCAGCAGAATGGTGGTGCTGGGGAACGTGTCCATGAGCTCCAGCAGCCGCATCACCTCCATACGGAAGCGGGGCGACGACTCCAGACTCTCCAGCGGGATAACGCCTCCTTCGATGTGACTGCCGAACGACTCGAAGCCCGTAAGCACCAGCACGGCGTCCATGAGCCGAGCATCGTCAAACACAGCTCGCAGAGCCTTGCGGGTCTCAGCTGCCGAGTCTGCAGCGAGCTGACCGAAGTTCACGACCTTAAGCGGGCGACCGATCTCAAACCCAATGCTCTTGGCGGCGTTCAACTTGCCAATGCCCGAAGGACCACAGATCAGCACGCTAACGCCCTTCTGCTGCTTATTGGACTGACCAAAGTCGAAACCCCACTGCCCGTAAATGACACTGCGCGCCTTCTCGAACTGCACAATCTTGCGCAGTTTGTCCTTCACCGAGTCCTCAACAACGAGTTCGTCCAGCCCGCTCGTGGGCACGACACGGTGGTCGAACGTCTTCATGTGCAAGCTACCACGCATCTGCAGCGCACAGCCCGCCACAATGTCGGCTTGCGAGATGACAGGCGATTCACAATTTCGTGAAATGGCCTTCAGGAGGGCTGATAAGATGGCGTTCTTGATGAACCCACCACTGAGCTCGTACTTCAGAGCAATGGCGTCCCATTCAATGCCAGACTCAGTCTGCAAGGCTCCGCGCATGAGGAGCACATCCCAAATCTTCCGCCGCTGGATGTGGTCAGGTGCCTTAAACTCAAACACAGCCGTAATACGACGGTGCATGGCCTCGTCGAGGTCGAACGGTCGGTTAGTCGCAAGGAACACAATACCTTCATATCGCTCGATCTCCGTTAGAAGGGCGTTGAGTAGTCTATCGCCTCCACCATCACGCTGACGGAAAATATTTTCACATTCGTCAAAGAAAAGCACCGCGTTGCTCATGTCCGCTTCACGAAAGAGTCCACGCAAGTCCGCGTCAGTCTCCACGCCTTCCTGGCGCTTGCCTTGCAGAGACGGGAAGTCCACCAGTAGCACACGCTTTTTCAGGTGGTGTGCGACGGCGTTCACGGTCATGGTCTTTCCTGTCCCGCTAGCTCCACACAGTAGCAGTACAAGACCAGCACCATACGCCATACCTGCCTGCTCGAGCCCGCTCTTCTTACGGTAATTTCGGAAACTCTCGTAGCTTTCCACAGTCTCCAGAATTGTACTTTTGTGCTCCTCAGGCAGTACAACCTGGTCCAGCTGCACCTTCGGGGTGTATAAGTCCGAGCCTTCCACCAACTCATTCATCTCGGTGTCAAGACCAACCACCCAATCCAGTACACGGCGGTCCAGCTCCACACGCTGGTCGACGAGATCTCCCGCCGTCGAGTGCCACCGGCCGCGGTGAAGCTTCACAAGACCACGAGTGAGCAGACGCGAAGACTTGTAGAAGAAGACACGGTGTGCCACCTGCTCTTGGAAGGTATCACAGAAGATCGACAGAATCTGGTTGATAATCACACTTTCGTCCATGCGCTGCACAGGAGACGTATCCACTCCGTCAATCAGGTTCTTAATGACCGGAGAGATAGTCTTGCCAATGAGCATCACAATCACATTCTGTTCAAAGCGGTTCAGTTTGAACTTAGCAGCCAGCTCTTCCAGACGTGGAAGTGGGTGGCCAGCCTGTCGTGTGAGTAACAACCTGTGCTGCGTGCGGCGGCTATACACGCGCTGTTTGGCTTTCAGTTCACGTCGGCCGGCCGATGCAGGTGCCGATGATTCCCAAGGCTGCTTCGTGCCGGCCTCCTTCATCTGATCCTTCACACGTGCACCAGACGCACGGATTGCAAACGCCACAACTTGGAAACGGTCCTCAAGGTACTCCAACTGGTTCTCCGGACTGTATGGCTTCAGCTCGCCAGGGTCCATAAGAGAAGACAGTAAGTAGTTCTTGTCGGTACTGGCTTCGGCAGATTTCAGCAGCAGGCTTTTGTCGGCCTTCTCCTGGCGTTTGGCCCGTTTGCTATCACTCTTGTACTTTCCAATGAACGAGTACGCAGATGCACTGAGATCCTCGTTCTCTTCATGCTCCTCTGTCTCACTCTCGCTAGTGCCGTGATCGTGCTCCATCGTTTCGTCTTCCTCTTCATCCTCCACCTTGGTACCACTTCGGTCGCGCTTGCGGCCACTGACATGCGAATCCGACGTTGTCGCCGTATCTAGCACTTCACCAAAAGAGATGCCCTCGCCCTTGAGAAGCTCCTCCAACGCCGTCTGACTCACCTTCAAGGCTTGGTTACTCGTCAAATGCCGTCCCAGCAGCACACGCACGCAAATGTTCGACAAGCTCAGCGACGTGCAGTACGTCTCTTCGTCCACAATGAGCGTGCCTTCCTTCACATGTTCGCGTTCATCATCCCTAAATTCGGCCACGTCCACTTCCGAGAGGCCCGAGAGCCTCTGGCACGTCAGGACTCTGCGCTGCGAGTCTTCGTCTAAGATCTGGCACCGCACGGCGTTGCTCTGACAGCCCTGCATCACGACCAGCAGCTGCAGCAGCGTCGTCTCTCCAGGCGACAGCTTGTACATGTCGGCCAAGCGGAAGACTCTAGGCAGTCTCTTGCCGGCCTGCTTGGTGGCCGCCAGACGGCACTTGGCCAGGTCATCCACGTAGTTCTTGAGTCTAGCCAGGAACCCCACGCGCTCCTCCATGTCCTGGCGGTGGGACAGCGTCGTCTTCTTGGTCGCCTTCTCGAGCGTGATGGAGTCCGGCTTGGTAACGCTCATGGAGAACTCCATGAAGGCAATTTCATATAGGAAAACCACCAGGAACTGCATCTCCGAGAACCAGAACCACTGCGAATCGCCCTCCACGGGCAGCCGCGTCTCGTCCCGTGGGTCGCGCTGCATCTCTGGCCAGAACTCGGTCAATAGTGCGCGGACGAAGCTAAATCGTCCTTCTAGCTCCTCAATAAGGGGTGTGTACTCGGATTTAATGCGCTCCAGGGCCTCGGAGAGCGCCGCAGCCTCGGCGTCGGGCGCGGTCTTGACGCCGTTTTGTTCTGCGGGTTCGGAGCCTGTAGGAGCGCTCTCGGAGCCGTTCTTCTTGGCGTTGGGGGCACCACGTTTGCGCTTGCTAGGCGCCATGATGGAGACGAGTGCGCAGGCGAGAAGGAGCGAGGAAGCAGCAGGCGGAGCTTGCACAGTTGCGTCGCTTTGAGGTCTGCACCAGCCAGTCGATACGTTTTTTTCGGTTGATGACGTAGGAGAGGTAAAACATGCTGGATTGGAGGTGAAGGGTTTTGACCAATCAATGGTGGAATTTAAAAGCGTAGCCATCTCAAATTGTAGCCATATCTTACTCAACGGACTTTACCGTAATCTCCCTCTAATGTACGCAAAGCATTTTCAGTCCAAAGTCGAAGAACTTCAATGGGGGAAACTGGACGTCGTTCGTCCTCTCCTGGCGGCGAGCAGCCTGAACTGGCGCCCCACCACTCGATGACGCCCACCAGCAGATGCGCCTTCGCCCTGTGCGTCTAACGAGCCCTGTGAGATGCAGAAATGGTGTGCCACACTTAGTGTACCGGCAAGCTTCAGTGCGTGCAGTCTACCGGTGGAGTGTGATCTAGCGAGCTACACTATCGACTATCTACCAGCATCCTGAGCCCGACATCATGCCAGAGCCCAAGATGCTGACCTGCAGCTACCCTATCCTATGGACTATTGTGCGCATGCCAGGCACACACGGCGTCACTGCGCGATGCTCGACCGTGTGCCTCTGGACGTGCGCTCAACATCCTGATTAGTGGACTGCGAAACTACGGTACTGCTGACCTGCTTTGTTGGCCACCATCGGCCCCGATGGTGAACATATCCTGCGACAACGCTCTTGTCTAGACTAACCTAGTGTGTGTATTCTACAATACACTTTGCGGAACGCGGTGCTCCGGGTGAGGCAGCTCTCGCTTCCCTTTGCCAACTGCGGTGTGCTGCCCACACTACAAGCGAGAGCTACCACACCAGAAGCACCGCGTTCCTGTCGAGGTTTTCCCGGCACTCACGTGTCTATTTTCTACTTTTGATTAACACCTCTACTCTTGCTCCTATAGCCAGTGTTGCCCTACAATGACACCTACTGTCGGAAGTGAAGATGGGACGCTGCACTGTCCGTTGGCTCGCGCGCGCCAGAGGTGTCGGCTAGCGGCTACAAATAGGACCTAGCGTACGAGAACGAGCTGTACGAGCTCATGCAGCCGTAGGTGGCCGGCCGGACTAAAGACAATGATCACTTCTCCTTTTCCTTTCTCTCTACCAAGTCCAAGTTTCCTACAACCAATCCTTTCGACACCTACGCCTAGGAGTGACCAACACTTAGATGGCGATCAAGCCCCGCTGACGCGCCCCGCGTCATCACAAGCCCTTAGTCGCGTCCAACGGGGAGCCACAATCCGAGAACGAGGACCCAGCACTGCGGAGTCGAGGTCCGCGGCTTGAAACGACGGGCAACACGTCGGTCGCTCCCCAAATCAACAGACACCGCGCCAAACGTCACCAGAGCCGTCGCTGCTGTTGGATTTGCACTGGGAGACGGAGATCGTGGGCATCGGCTCGGTGCACAATGACGTTTTGAAGGAACCGTGACCTGGTGGGGCGCACGCACGCGTACATCACTACGTTCCCGCCACACATGGTGCGCTTCCAGTTCAAGATGAAGCAGGTACTCGACGCTAAAGCGACTTAAAACGCTGCTTCTGCTGCTGAAACCAGCTCCTTCGGGTTGTGTTGTGTGGCGCAGCCTAATTGCATAGTCAGTAGCTGCGCTCCTCCCTACCTTGCTATTGGCTGAGCTGGTTAAAAGTTCTAACGGTATCTTTTGTGTCTTGTATGTTGACTGTAGTGAGCTCGTGTGGACGGAGCGAGAGGGTCCCAGACCCAGTTGAAGCTCTTCGCTTTCGTGCAGTAGGAGCCCAGGAATCACCATTGTAAGTGTCCGGTCGGTGCATAGGCCGAACGGAATCGTGCAAACCTTGGACAAGGAGAGCTCTTGTTCGGCAGCAGATCTCTCCCGGCCTGGCGAGTTTCACTTGGACGAGCGCTCCCATCTTCCGAACAGTGGTTTCATTCTCTCGACGATGGTGGATCGGGGAAACATGGACCGTCTGCAGGAGTTGTTGCGCCTAATTGATGTATTGCTGTGTCGGAACGTGAGGCGGGTCACATATTGAAGCAGGTATGGTCGAGTTCGGCTACCAACGTCCGATTCATGATCCTCGGCTTCGCTTGTGAGAGCATCGATCGGGTTAGGAAGTACTCGGAAGTTTCGCGACGAGCATTTGGCGCTCGTCTCTCAATTGGATAGATCTCTAGATCTCTACTGCTATATGTATACCGACGAGACGGTGGTTCCAATGCGTCAGCAAACAGCGAGAGACGACACTGAACAACTTTGTGAAGTCTCGAGGCAATAGACACATGGACGCCTCGTTCCTGCAAGAACGTTGTTGCCGTATGGATCTGGAAGACTGCAAGTGGATTCGCCCCAGTCCCCATAACATCAAGCGCCTGTGTGCGAGTTGAATACTATACTCTCTAGATAATTACCCGCCGAGTGTTGTGCATTTTGGTTACAGTATCTTGTGGCGCCTGCCTACCGCGATCGAGTCGTTCGTGAGGGGGCCGAGCTTGATGGGATCCACGCTGCTGCAATCGCTTTGATGGCCCCATCCAACTGGAATTCGCGGCGGGAGACGCCATCCACCTGAAGACGGCGCGACCCGATGCTCTTTGCGATGCCACTACCAACATGTATGCGGGCCTCGCTCGTCTCGGTTTGCTGCAGAAACGAAGACTTGAGGACGTTTCAGTGTCGATTGAGGCTCCCAGTCCCTATGAACCAGTTGGGCGTCCACATAATAAGGATGTATCGGTACGTGGTGCAACGTGGGGGATACCTAACCACGCTTACGGTAGTAGAACTGGCTTGTGGACGTGCTCATACTGTTGCTTTGTAGACGGGAGCAAATCGCAAAAGCCGTCGGAAGTAGCTGAGGCCTCAGCCTTGACAGTGGAGCTGGAGAATATCCTCGGTCCACTTTCGGCGAGTGTTTGTACCTTCACCTCGAACCACCACTACTGCTGGATGGCTTCTTTCGTACTGGGTGACGCGATCTCCGATGATCGTTCCCGAATTTCAACCGAGGTTGGTGACTGCGCTAATACCGAGCGTAAGAACCGTCTAATCTGCACCTGGTCGTGCACTTCTTCCGCGTAAGGTGGAGGTCATCAGACAGAAGCATCAGGAGAGCGTTGGGTATTGTCCTTTGTGGAGCGTCACGATCGTGGAACGATTGAAGCTGCATTTTACGCTCCCGGGCCTAGCACGTGTCACTCGATCGGCCTTCCGCACAGTTTTGTCCAGGAAGTACTTTACCTGACAAGACACACGACATCTTCTCAGCTACATCATGTATTACTGCGCAGTTTCTGCTTTTCGAGGCCTACTACATAGGTACTTGATGACGCGGATTCTGACGCTGGCACCGTCGCAGTGGAGCAGACAGATATGAGGAGGTATCTACCATGACGACGCATCGTTGCCAGGTTCCCGTGTGTTTTCCGTATTATGGAGGATCCTCACCAGCGGATTACTAAAAGCAACTCGTACGGGAGTACATTCAAGTTAAAACTAGCGATCAGGAGTAACTCGTACGGGAGTACATTCAAGTTAAAACTAGCGATCAGGAGTTGAAGCACAACCCAACAATTCGCACGAAAGAAGGCGCAACCTCTTCACTATCGTGTATGACTGCCTGAATTTTGCGTGGAGCAATAGTTCATACTACATGAAAACGAGATGGAGGCCAGCCTACCAGTTGAGTTGTCATGGCACCAAGCACTGCCAAGGGGGCGAAGAGGTACTTCCAGCCACGTCGTGCACCACTACTTTGCTTGGGACCACAACGGTGGTGGAGACCATGGATGCGTTGTTGCTCACTTGCCATGCGATTCTTTTTGGGCAACTGGGGTGACTCCACATAGAGAGCAGAGTACTTCCCATGAAAATGCTGTCACATTTGAGTATCGAGTACCAGCTCAGGGTGATGGAGAACAATCAGCTGTTGTATCATGCACTCATCTGCTAGACGACCGAGACACAGAAAGGGATAATGAAGAGGATGATGGCCACCAAATCGAGTTTGAAGAAGGAAGAAAGCGGAAGGCCTACAGCTACGATACAGAAGCACTAGTGCATCGTGGCAGCTACCTAGCGAACGGACTCTACGTGGTTGGCTATGTGAGCACGCGAGCTTAGGTGGTCCAAGCCTTGAAACCGACACTTATGTAGTTAACAGGTCGAGTGGGACAGCGCGATTCATTCACGATTAAGCTTCACGTGTGTCGTCCAATGTCGAGCAGTAGAGCCGTTGCTGAACTTCGTTCCTTTCCACAACGTTTGGGTAAAAACATCGTAGTTCATTAATGTGCATATGTGCATAACCATCCGCTCATCCAAAATGGGACGAGGAGAGCGGAGCCCCAATTGTAGGTCATGCAGCGTATGCCCACTAGTGAAGAGTTG